>JAQIWA010002833.1:0-12101 GCA_034693305.1 Eueremaeus valkanovi | reverse complement strand
TGATCGAAATTTCTAAGTTTTTTAATCCGCTTAATGATTCAGGGCTATTCACAGACTATAATTTTTGTCTGTACAGTTCAAGTTTTATGTACAGACAGGAAAACAAATGTGTGCTTCAACATTAGTAATACCTGTTATCTCTTTCGACAGATAACAGGTAATCAAACAGTTTGTAATCAAATAAACTTTTAACACAAGAGTTGAGATTAAAATAATTTTGTGAATAAATAATTAAATATTAAAAACTGATATAAAATCATCGAAAGAGATAAAAAATATCAAAAATAAGAACAGATATTAATAATGTTGAAACATAAAGTTGATTCACCGGCTGTACACCCGTTTCTGTAAACATTTAATTTTTAGAAATATTCTATTAAAGTCAATGCTAAATATGCTCTTGATAGATATTTTCTGATATTTCTATTCAATAATTTTGACCAGGAATCATTTCCAATTATGAAGATGTTGCTTAGCCAGGATAAATAAAATTAAAAGGATTATTGTAAATCAATTGCAGCTAACAGTAAACAAGGAAATATATCTTTTATATTCGCATTGAAAGAGAAAGCAAATAATATGAGTGAAACAAAAGACAATAATTTTTATGGTTGTGTCCACTCTTGTCGTTATATACGAGTCATTTGTTTTGGACATTACATAGAATGAGATAAAATTGTCTCCGAACTAATGTTAAGTAAAAGTATAACTCATTTAATAAAAATAACGAAATTATAAAATATATAAAAATATTGGATATAAAGACCTAATATTACCAGAGATGCCCATCATTTAAGAGATTTTCTCATTTAAAAATAGCCTGTAATCAAGGCTTACTTAGAATAAAAAATTTCAATCAAGTTGAATTTAAAATTATTTTTGATAATCTCGCTAAAGTTTTCTTATATACAGTCTATTAATTAAGCGGATTACTAAATGTTTTTAATAAATTCAAAATTTGACTTTAAATTTTGAAAACAGCTTAAAAACATAATCCATTTAATTACTTATTTTTTTGACCTTGCTTCAAAATCTTTGAATTGTAAAATCTCTGATTTAAGGCTAAAATATAATTAAGATAGAATTTATTCCGAATGTCTTATTCTTTGCTAATATATGAGAAAATCGATGCCAGGAATAGATATATGAAAATTAATATTCGCTACAAATATATATCTATTGCCCTAAAGCACACACAGGAAAGAATGTGGTCATCACTAATGAAAATCAATGGAAAATATATATACCCTCTTCTAATAAGTCTATTTTATCGTTTGTTCACATGTGTTTGCCTTTACTACAGGCCTACCACTGGCCATCATCAAGTAACAATGATCATAATTATTTAATATGAAGATGAAAACTTATAGAGAGTATTCATATTACAGACTATTCTTGGTATTGATTCACTTTATGCAACACTAATGGACAGAACAGAAACAGAAATAAAAAAAGCCTTTTCTTATGTTGTTTTCATGTGAAACATAATATTAATTCGTAGTATATATTTCGAAATAACTTTTTTTTATTTTTTGCTTACTTTTCTTTTTTTCAAGAATATTCTGGCGATTCCTCACTTATACGTAGGTTTCGAAACAACCTTTACTGGACTTATATTGCAGTCGACTTTCAATGTCTGGACATTAATTATATTGGTGTATATGTTCTTAAAATATATATAAAAATATTCTAATGGACTCTATTATTATAAAAGGTGACTTTTCAATGATGCAGGTAAATATAGAATTACCAGAAAATTTAATAAACTATGATTATATGTCAGCAGAGGAGGATTTAATGAGCATTTGCTGCCCCTGGTGCAAATAATTCACATTTAGACCCATGAGCTATGTATTTGTAAAGTACACTCCATAACACTGAACCCAATATTACACCAGCAATAATGTTGCTGGGTAAGATTCGCGAATCTTGCGCTATATTACACTGTTTATCAGGGATGATTAACCAAGTTCTCTTCCTTGACTTCGTAATTTACATTAAGCCCCAATCACTACACATTCTAATGCATAGAACGCATATCATATACACAGTAATAATGCTCTCATAATTGAATTGCGAGTCATCTTTTGCTCGTCACTGATCAAGGATAATTAATTAAAATAAAAGCTTAATTTTCAAATAAATCTATATTCAATATCAAAATAATAGTATTTGGTTTGACCTAGGACATTCATTGGGAATATCAAAATTAAAATTAGAGATTACCCGCATAATGTTTTGAACAAGATCCTTTTCTCTTTATTCCTGCATTATGTTGTTAAATGGATAACCTTGCTATACACTTGATCACCGTTTCATTGATTGAATAGAAATTTATTTCAATTATATTAACATCAGTTATAATATGTATTATAATCACGTGATTTATGTCTATAAAACAAATCTATTTAATAGGCTTTACAAACATTAGACAAAAAATATTATGAAAAACAGAGAGAAAATAAAATAAAAATGTTTTTGTTTATAAAATTGATAATAAATCAGAAAATTAGAGATTCATTGTATCCGCACATAAAGTAGAATAAAAGGCAAATCATTATATAAATAGCGAAAATTACTTTTAAAGAGTAAGCTATTAATGAGAATTGATTGCAGTTTTTCATTACATATTATTCTTCGCCTTAAAAGAGAACACAAATGTATTCTATGGGAAAATAAATTATATTTTTTTCTATTCAATGCATTATTTATTAAAGTCATCCTTCAATTTGTGATTCTGGATAAGATCTACAGTAAGTATAATGGATTAGATTCTAGTAAATAACTAATTTAGCTTGATTATAATTTCTAAAGAAGGCAGCAAATGTTGTTAGATGTATTCGAAAATTATAGAAAGTAATCCAGTTCCATTAAAATCTAGTTCACTTGCTGTATATCAGTTTCAAATTAATCATTTTCTATCCTTAAAATTCTTATCCTGATCATTTTTGGTGTATGATTATGCCAGCCATTTTGAGAATAGTATCTTTCTATCAGTAAGTGACAGTAGCTAGAGCTTAATTAGAAAATATCTAGATAATTTTTCTAAATGCTGACGTAATTGATGAGAGTGTAAAACCTGTGGTCATCTCAGGCTCTTCTTTACTCATATGCTATAATAAATATGAGTTATATTAGAGAAACAGATATTGTATTTGTCAATAGAAAAACTGCAGACAAAGTATGAAAGTATGAAAAAAGTGTTCAATCGATTGCCTGCTCCGCCCATACACTCAAAGGCACACAAAAAATGAGTGACTTTTTTCCATTCACTTCTTGTGGTCAATACATAGTTTAGATGACATTCTTCTCTATCTGTTCTCTATCTGCACTGTTATACACAAAAACACATAATCTGTTCATTTTTGAAGCTTTGATTTTTCAAACAATGGAAGATCATTATAGCAAATGAGCAAGGTAATAAGTAATGATCATAGACTGTACATAAAATACATATACAGTTAACGTTAATTAGGAAGGTATAATTGACGAGGCTCATTAGACCAGTGTCACACATGAATTGAGGTGGGCTTCTGGGACACACCAAACAGATCTGCATTTGGTATTCTATGGTTCAATATTTTTTGCTGGATCCCTACCCATGTTGTTTATTGTATTAATGACAATTTTTCAATTTTTGTTGTAAAGGTAAAATTTTATTTGACTCACAGCTTTCGATTTCTATAGTGCATAGTTGAGTATCCATTGGAAAGTACTGCAGATTCATTGGACAGGAAGCCGTCACAGTTAACCTGGATATGAGATGAGATTTAATTTAATTAAATTCTGTTCAATAGAAACAAAAATATATAATAAATATTATAATTATTATACGAATTATGAAGATTTTAAAAGAGGACAAAATTGATGGTACAATTGGATAGATAAATTTTGAGCTTGCTTATTTTTTAGATACGGTAAAATTATACTATTTTACTTGTGATCAACAAATATTGCGAAATAAATATCTATTATTCAAAAAAGTGTCAGAAAAATAAAGAATTCTTTTTTGAATTTTCTCAATAAAAATATGCTCCGAATGATATTTTCCATAATCCACATGACATGACATTCTCATATCAAATGCATTTTATATTTTTATTCTTTCAGTTGAGATATAAGAAAAGCTGATTTGAAATATATTTTTGTGTATATCTGTATATATTTTGACAGAAAAATAAGAAAAGTATAGCAAAAAAAATGTTAACAAAACTCGTCTTTTAATGATTGATAGAAATACTGTTTTACAGATCGAGAGAAATAAAACAAAACGAATGGAGAGAAAGCGATATAAAGATCGATCAGTTAAATAGGTTTCACTGCATTTCATATCCAATACATTATTATACGTCAAAAATGGAGACAATTTTTTATTCGGAAAAAATATATTAATTTTTTCATATCGATATATCAAGATCATTTTATCAATGTTAATGTAATGCAGTACAGATTCAGTTTTATGAACTTCAGGAATTGAAAAAATGTTCATTCTTAGCTAGGTGAAGTAAGCTCGACCATATATAAGTGGTCGAGATTTTAGCATTATTTTACAGGGGTTTCTTATTTTGCGCTTTATGTCCAGGGATCAAATTCTGCTGTTTCAGGTCACAGGTCCAGGTTCCAGGTTCCAGGCCATGTATAGACGAAGTTAAAAATGTGTGTCTCGAACAGAGTAATAGAAGTTATCTTATATTTTTTGATAACTTCTTATCTCTTTCTATGATTTCATATCAGTTTTTAATTTTTATTTATTTATCAGACAATTCACATAAATAACGGCAAAAATTATTTTATATAATTTCAAAATTGAAAAATTTCCAATTAATTAGTCCAAAATTGCATTAAGTTTTCTATATAAATAAAATAGCATGGCCAATTATAAGTTACAGTATAAACATGTACTAGTATAAATTCTCATAATTAGAGCTTAGTCTGACTTATAAATAGTAAACATAATTCAAATTTTAATAAGTCATATAATAAATGAAATAAATGTTAATTTAATTTATATAAAATAATTGTGTAAATAGAAAAATAACTATAATTTAAAATCGAAAGAGACAGACAGTTGAGTAGAGGGAGGGCTGGTATGAGAAGCGATTCGGAGTAATAGAAGCCAAAGAAAAGAATTTGCTTTTACTGATGATGTGGAGGAAACAAGAATCACATTTATCATCTCATATCACAATACATGTTAGGAGAGGGCTAGGGAGTGAGTGCGACTACACTGGTATTAATATAGTATTGATGCGATTGAAGTAGTGCTGCACAATAGAAATTTTCCCAGAAATCTCACAAATAGTCCCGAAAATATTTCAATTGATATAATATTAAATTATTTATAATTTTTTCATTATTTATGAAAAACAGTGAAAAATTATTAATTCAAATATTACTCATAGAAAATATATCAATAAAAGTGAGCTAATCTCAAATTAATGGAAATTTGTAAATGGCTTGTTTACATTTCCCTCGATAAGTTGATTTAGCTTTCTCAATTTATCTTATTATTATAAATATCTCAGTGAAATTATTAATAATAGTTAGAGAATCTAATAGAATATAATGTACAGTAGCGAGAGAAAGTCCGGGTTTGAACTCTAATCATACGAAGGATTATAACTGATATCAATGTTTGAATCTGTTTAGAAGTTTCTGCTTTTGTTATCAATAAGTTTTTTTTAATCCGCTTAATGATTCAGGTCCATTCACGGACTTTGTATATTGTCTGTACAAGGCAATATTCCCATTTTCAAAATTTTATTTATACAACACTATTACAGAGAAGTGGAGAGAAAATAAAATCAAATTATTATTTCTGATGAAAATGATGTTATCTATTCTCAAAGAGTGAATCCATAAAAATACAATTAAGTTCGTATTTAGTTATACATTTATTGTATTTTAGCCATACATACCGTATTACCACACAAACAGCAATAGGCCATTTTATATGCCGCGACTTTGGAAAATTAGCTAAATTTTGACTTTTTGATTACATTGAATTGTGCTTGATTTTGGTGTTTAACATAATGATTGCTGGTTCCAAGAGCATAAAACTGCCTTGAACAATCGAGGATGAGTCACTGGTACGACATGTATATAACCAGAACATCCTGTATGCTTTTATTGATTATTTAAAAATATACCATGACACATATGAATATGACATGCAATTCGTGAGACCCGGCCAATGACAAAAGCATCCTTGATTAACAATCGAATATTCTGTAGCATTTATTTTTCAATTGATATCTTTATTCGACTAATAATTCATTATATGTTTTATTATTGTATTTTATTTTGTTATTTAATCTCTATTTGTATAGAATTTTATTCTATATTTATACTGAAAATGCTGTCAATCGATAATAGCTTTATAAATACATTGGTCTATAAATAATTGATTTGGAAACTCGTGTTTCTTCATATACTTTATGTATAGATAGCTAATTATGATTAACTAAATCATATCTCAATACATGACTCTAATGGTTGTATGGCTTCTATTCGTGCAGTAAATGACCGGTGAATAGAGTAATACTTATTTGACTAATATTAGAGGAAATGATCCGAAATTCAAAACTAATAGAAAAATGATTACACTTTCAAATAGTTCAGAACATTAGGGCATATATTGTATAAAATAGTTGCCTATTCTTATCTGTACACTAAATCAAATTATTAATTATTCAAATGTACAAGATTAATATTTTCATATATGAATCTTAGATTGAGATTATGTTTACATTTGATTTGATAAGTGCACTGGGAGGGGGAGGGGAATATTTAATTTTGACTTACCAAGATTAGTCGTACTATGTTTTACAGAACACTGAGAACCAGACAATATAAAAATTTAAAATCCCAGAGAAAAAAGGAGTATATAACTTTGGGCGCGAACCCACGATCTCATGGAAGAGTTTTGCACTCTTTATCAAAAAAGCCGATGCACTGCATAAGCCTACAATAACCAGAGTCTGGAAAATCGTTCCGCCTTCCCGTGCATATGAGTCTGGTGTCATCATAACAAACAAAGTGGGCGTTAACACATCAAATCAAAACGCAGTTCACAAATGACATTTTTGTCTTGAAAAAGCACTGTTTGAACTTGGAACTTTCCATTTGAAATCGCATACCAGAACTGTGTTTGAAAGCTGACCTGCTAACTATAGAGTTGGTATTTTAACTCTCCCTTTCTTTGTTATAGTGACACCAGACTCATATGCACGGGAAGGCGGAAGGGTTTTCCTTATTGTTAATTAATAAGTAAAGGTATTACAAAAAAGTTAAGTTTTTGTAAAAAAATTGTTTTGATTTTCAGAGATCTAATTGAAATTTAATTTAAAAAGTTTAAGAAAAAAATTGCTCTGGTACAGAAACGAAACTTTTTTATTTCTACTGTACATATAATCTATTTTATTTATCGATATTGTTTAATTACAGTTGTTAAATAGGTACAGTATCTAGCTTATATTATTTGTATTAGAAATTCTATAGTTAATCTTGATAAATATATCCGAAATAAGCATTCCTGGTATTAAATTAAATTTATTTTCGAAATGATATAAATAAGAAATTAGTTGTTAAACTGATTTACATAATTGAATAACAAATATAATTATATTATAGAAAATGAATTGAATTTTTCGTTTTCGCGTAAAATTTTAATTCATTTAGAAATAAAATTATATTAAATATTCATTAAAAAGAGTAAAAATACTTTCAAAAAGTTTGTTTTGACGTCATATCCAAAATGAAAATGAATTTCAATTACAGAGTAAAGTAAATAATATTTCTTTATTTGTTTAGAATTTATTCTTTGCTTTCCTTTCATTTGATTATTAGCTCTCTTTTCAAATATAAATGTAGAGAAATATTCATTGTCTGTATTTTGTGATGCATTCAGTTCTATACTAAATGCAAACTCTATTAGTATACAGAATTGAATCTCTCTTTATGTCCAAATAGGGTTGCCAGCTCTACAAGATAGTTCCTTGACAGTTCATGAAAGTTGTATATTTAGAATAAATATGTTATTCTAGTTTGAAATAATACAGGTTAATTTTGCGAAAAAATTGTTATGGGTTAATTTATTTAAACATTTGTACTATTTTTTCATAATATTCTTTATTTTTATTTGTATTTAATTTTAATTATTCCTTAATTTATTTTTATTTGAGATTGAATTAATTCATTTCTATAATGTTTGGAATATTAAATGAAAAAACATGAATACAAATACAATAATTTATTTTTAATAAAGTTATTTAGGATTTTCCAATAAATAACGGAAGTTCTGGTCACTCTGAGTTTGATTGTATGAGAAGCTCATTTATTTCTATATAAAAATAAATATAAGATTTACTCATATTTACAGAACTGAGACATGAAATGCATTTATAGATCTTATATCAGATAAGATATCTTATGTCAGACCTCTTTAGTATACTTTCATTCAACCTCTGAAAGCATACTTTCCATCAAAACTCACTTCTCTTTGAGCCCAGATTCAAGTCAATGCAATTCTTTTGCAATGCAACTAAGAATACATTTACTACTTTATCGTATAATTAACACTGGTTATAAAACTAAAAAATATACAGCTTGCTACTAATACACATTGGATCTGGATAATTCCTTTAATAATACAGTATAAACGCATAATTTTAAAATTATTTCTCGACTATACCTTGGACTGTATAATTTTTTTTGAAGAAATAAGCTTGGTGGGTTGAAGCATTGTAATTTAGTCTATATGGAAAATTACAAACTCACCATGTTTGCTGGAAATTCTCAAACAAATGAACGAGGCCATTTTAACTTAGCCGCTACAATCAAATTGCCTAGCTTGTCGATCCTGACTGTCTATCACTCAGTAAGCTTTCTTAGAGCTCAGGCACTCATTATATGTTTGTGCACATCATATGTATTGTTGACTTCCATAGAGAGCCTAATATTTGATGACAACATAAACAAGTGATGCGAAACAGGCGTTACAGCCGATGAACTTTTTTGGTCAGTTAACTAAACTATAGAACAAACAAATGTATAAAACTCTATATAACTCTATAACTGTATAACTGACACAATTACATATACACTCGTAAAACCTCTACTCTTTATCTTAATGTCAATCTAACTGTTCCTATACTAGCATTGGATAAACAGTACCAGAAATACTCATTTGTTTGCCTTGTTTATTTATTGTATTTAATCCACTTTAATTAAAACCTGAATAAAATTAATGCATTGCAAGAATCGTTTGTTAAATAAAATGCAAATCAGAATAAACAGAAATGTTGTTAAAACAGCAATAATTGATAAAAGCATTGGCAAAAATTACCAAGCTTATTAGATTTTGAGTTTTGTTGCACCAGAACAATAACAAATACAGTCGATCTCGTTAATCAAGAATTCGGATTCAGCAGGAACCTGGATACAACAGTCAGATTCTGCCTCGATAGATTTTAGCAAGTTTAAAATTCATCAGAAATTATTGAAAACAGGATTGAACAGGGTAATTTGTGGTATAGCAATGATTCAATAATCAACGGGTCTGACTGTACATCGGGTTTGACTGTACATCGGGGGT
The DNA here is from genome assembly GCA_034693305.1 of Eueremaeus valkanovi. NCBI lineage: Eukaryota > Metazoa > Arthropoda > Arachnida > Sarcoptiformes > Eremaeidae > Eueremaeus > Eueremaeus valkanovi. Next base: position 2,506 of record JAQIWA010002833.1, on the reverse strand, counting down.
CTGACTGTACATCGGGTCTGACTGTACATCGGGTTTGACTGTACATCGGGTTTGACTGTACATCGGGTTTGACTGTACATCGGGTTTGACTGTACATCGGGGGTCTGACTGTACATCGGGTCTGACTGTTCAATACGTGTCTGCAAGCAATGCATACAATATTAATGCGAATATAATTTAAGAAATGTCACTCCAATTGCGTAAACTTATATAACTTTAATGTGTGGACGCATTTCTGGTGACGCAGGTATTCTTTTTTCATGTAATTGACAGTTAGAATACAGAATATAGTGAATCGCAAACCCTCAGAGGAATCGTAAGGAATTTGATTGCACTGATAGTATTGTTTCCATAGGTTTTCTATTATGTATGCATTAAAGTAATCGTGTAATTAAAGTGCGAGAGAGAGAGAGAGAGAGAGAGAGAGAGAGAGAGAGAGAGAGATGTATAATAAAAGTCGTCTTACATTAGTCGCAAACAAAGCAACTATTGATCGAAATAAATAATTAAATGTTTTTATCGCCGAAAATGAGAACAATATTTACTTTTTTAGGTAAAACTAAATGTTATTCTATGCTAACAATTGAAGAGCAAAGGAGTTCTCATTTGAATAACAAATTCACTGAAAGAATATTTAAATGAGTGTTGAATTCGAATAAATTCAGCCGATCTTACAGTGTAGTGTACAAAAATAACACTGCACAATCACCATGACAACTATTCGCACCGGAAGTTGTCTTGGAGTTTAAGTATGTTTGTAATTTATGAACAGCCCCAGGAAATGAAGAAGCTGTCTAATGTATGAGCAAGATTAATAATTGTGTTAAGAATAGCGAATAATTCTTATAATTAAAGTCGAAAAAAATGTCTGAAATCTGAATGCATTTCTGTGTTTAATATCATTATCATTAGTAACACATCTTTTAGAGTACTTTCCGCAGAAAAAAGCGAATGTTTTATAATTGACGTCACATTAAAGAAAACTATTTTTAGTTAACGAGAAAAATCTTTCTTACATAACAATCCATTAGAACTCTCGGACCAGTACTACGATTAATAACAATTTTTTTCTGTTACTGTTTTATCTGACCATTGATTTAGAACTAAAAACACTTACAGTCAGAAAGTCATTAAAGCAATGATTTATTTACATTTATTTTTATTTTGTAATGAAAATTGAATTTTCGAGTTCTTTGGCTATAAAATAAAAGCCATTTTTGTCTATACAGCGTTCAAAGCAAAAAGAATAACACCATTCGTAAATATGAAGGCCGTCACTGTTGTCAATACGCCAAAGGGTCACAATTTCGGGTGAATAAGTTGAATATATATTTTACAATTTAGAATTAGCCCGGGTGATAAATTTAATAAATTTATATGAAAAGTTTAAAATAGACAAAGATTTACTTAGTTTTGAGTTAAAGGTTTATATCATAAATGCTAGTGTTCTGCTACTGCGCATAGCTAGCTATAATAGTTTTTGAATTATTCGCATTAAAATAACGATAATGTTAACTACGGTGCGTCTGATTAGATCTTAATTAATTAAATTAAGAACAAAAAATGGAATGAAATCTTTTATGAATTATAATTAGTTCTATTCCAGAAATAATCTAGTTTAAAAAATAATTCATTTTATTTAATTTTCAAATTACTTGCAGTGCTCTGCTGACTGATCATTGCTAGATAAATTGGCTTATATGCAATTTTTTCATAGCATATTGAAAAATTCATGATTTTCTAGAATAATTTTTAATGTTAGGCATTTTTCTATTTAAACTATCATATAAAAAACCACTAAAGTCACAGTTTTCTCTACAACCTTGGCTCATTCAGAAATATTTAACCCGGACTCAATCCCATGCTAAAACAATTACTACCTAAAGTGTTACCGTTTTTTCTTTGAACTCTGTATATTGATATTATTGGAAATAACAATAAAATATTAATCTTTCTCATTTCTTTAATAGCTTGTTCAGAAGAATTTAATATATATATCTGATATAAACAGGGCTGAATTATAATCGCTAGATCAAATCCAATAGCTAATTTGTATGAAATAAATTGATACAAGATCAAAATACAAATATTCACTTATAGAGCTGTCAACTAACTATATTAATTTTAAAGTGCATTTATCCTAGGTGTTCGCTTACAAACAAATAAAAAAGCACAGAACCAAGTGTACTTCTTAGCAGGGTATTATGATATTTCTACAATTATAATACGTACAAGTATAATTTACTCTTTAATTAACCATGCTACTGTTCCAAATGTATTAAATATAATTACACCAATTATTCCGGAATTTTTTGCCCTGAATTGTAATCAAGTAACCGCACAAAACATAATACTATACATAAGAATATATTTTTTATGTGTTATTAAAATTTTTTCTGTATTCAAGTCTCAAAATCATAACTCATGACTAAGGCGAATATTCTTGAATCAAAAAAATCATTTTGACTTGCGTCACCATTAAAATGGTATATATATAACAGGAATT
>JAQIWA010002832.1:0-12107 GCA_034693305.1 Eueremaeus valkanovi | reverse complement strand
GCCATTATGGCCACTATGGCCGTGGCCGGCGGCCACTAGGTCATTTATTCTCTTGGCGTCCATTTTGGAAAATGCTATTAGTATGTATGCCATTCATTGGATTAATATTGGATTCAATTAGAAGTTTGTTTAGAATTGAATTGAAGTTTAATTAATTAATAATTATTACATATTTATAGTTATTTACAATTCATTACATTATTATAATATAAATACAATTATTTTAAAATTAAAATCAATTAAAAAAGTTTTTTATTATTTATTTTCGATTTAAAACTTGTGTCAGAATTATGTCTTTAAGTCGAAAACCATTCCCTCTTTGTCTTTGTCTCCATATTGTGCTAAAGATCTGTCGTTCATCTCATCAGAAGAAGACTTTGTTTTGTTAAGTAATTCAGTCTTTAGTGTCATCGACGACAAGAACCCGAACACTAAAGCGTTGCCGTCGGGTGTCAGACGACAGCAACTGATCTGACTCTCGGGAGTCGACACCATTAGACACGTTCCTAATCGGAGACAAAGTTTTAGTTTTCTATTCATTTAGAATTTGGTTAATAAACATACCGGAGTCGAGATCCCAAACCCTAATATTCCTATCAGCACCGGTAGAGTCATAGGACAAGAAAAGATTGTGGTTTTCAGTTGCCTGAAGTGCGTCGGGAGGAGAGGTGTGTCCGCTAAGAGTATGTCTGCAATGGTTTGCAATTAAGAGTAAGTTTTGGAGAATTCATAAGAACTGAAAATGAGTTGAACTGACTTTTTGGTACCGGTAGACAAGTCCCAGACCAAGACATCTCCGCTCTCGACGCCATTGATTACACAACCCGTTTGTGTTGAGATCGCAATACTGACTGAATTGCTTTCGGGTTTCCATTTCTTGAATAACGTTCCGCTTTGGAGGTCGTAAACGATTATTGAGTTCGGGGACGAAGTATTCATTTCCTGTGCAATCGAGTCATGAGTTCAGTCAAAGAGTGATAATTGTATTGAAGTTCGTTCTGAACTCACTTTACAGACAGAGACGACGTAATGGCCGTCATTACTGATGGCCGACAACCGAGTGATGAACTCGTGGTGAGGGATCCGCAGGTCGTATAGCAGTTTACGATTGGCTAAATCCCAGACCAGAAGTGGGAACGGCTTCTGAGTCTCATCGCCACAAACACAGATCTTTCCGTTGGCGCTGACGAGCAAACTGTTGAGAAACCTGTCCTCTCCTACTTTGAAGGTCGTCTCCAAGTCCTGGGCCAACAACAAGACATATATAGCATAACTGGACAGGAGATCAGTCGAGTGCTGTCTTACCCCAGTGTTGCTGTTGATCATATTGACGTACATCCGGTTCCGGGAGAGGGCGACGACATATCGGTCGTCGTGTAAGCCATAGTAAGGCATCTTCTGATTCATAACTCCTTTCAATTTGGTCTCAAGAGTACCGGTGTTCAGATCATACAGTTTTAGTTCGCGATTACACAATACTATTGCTCGATAGCGGTCAACCATTTTCACATCCCGGGGCTGACTAATGCCCCTAAGAGTGCGAACCGCTTTCTGTTCGTAAGCACTCCAAACGGTCAGTTCGTTTGCTTCTAATGATATGGCAATCAAGTGGTTGTTATCGTCTTTTATGGAAAACAATTGAGTATAACATCGATTGCCGACGCTTTCAGTCCTTTCGGGTGACGTGTTCTCCGATACGTGACTCGAGTCGGGCTGACCGGTCGGCGAGAGTGAGCTCTGGAGTCGATTGGATGACAATGTCGTGTACGGCGATGTGTTTGATGACGGACAGGGAGATGGGGCCTGAGATGATGGACAGGGAGATGCAGGGTGTGATGGTGGACAGGGAGATGCGGGCGGAGGGCCTAAAAAGTTTGAGTCATCTTTGGCAACGGCGGCGACACTTATGGAAGGCATGGAAGGGGGCGGACCTTCTTTGCGGACACGCTCTTCATTCAGGGGTGAAATCGATTCTTCCGGAACCGATGGCACCGAAGCGGGCGGTGATGTCTTCCCGTACGGCAGGCTATCGGCAGAACTCTTTCTCTGACCACTGCTTCCATTCAATTGTCTGTCGAATAGATATTTACTGATAAATAAGTATTCATTCATTTAGTCCTTAATTCTTATATAGAGTTTGAGTTAAGGTTTGGTTTATATTATATTATTATTATATTTACAGTAAAACCAATTCAATCAAAAGCAATCATTTTTATAGTCTTTGCAGTCTTTGTGCAAATATTTGAATGCAATCATAGATTGCGTGCGAACTATAACTAATCCAAAGTCATCTCAAAAACGACTTGGAATCCAATCATATTATCCAAAGATAATTAAATTATAACTATTTATGAGAAATAATGTGTTAAGCAATCGAATTAAGAAAATCGATTCAACTTTTACGACAAAATTATTTATTTATGAATTATTTATTGAAAATATTCTCATCTTATATAGGATTGGATTTACTATACTATAAGTGCTATCAAATACATCACATGTAAAGTGTTTTGCGCTTTAAATTGCAAATTGTAGTACAGAATGAGTCGTTTGAACTGCTGTGGGTTCACAATCTAACCTAACCTAACCTAACCTAACCTGATACAAAGTTAACTGTTATTTATTTAAATTACTCACATCTAAAACTTTCAAATTTGAATTTTCAATATCATTCATCTAAAATTTAGATTCTAAATGATCTAGGTTCAGTTTTATAAATTATAATCAAACTATCAATAGCTCCTTTGTCTCCATTTATAACCAGTTACTATGCTTTTGCATACTTTTATCAATATGTATGAAAACGCAGAAGAATTTCACTTCACTTCAGGCAAAACAGAATTTCAAAGTTATTTCCAATACAATGACAAATGAAATGTATATAGTTTCAGTGAGCCTGAGCATTACGAATAAGCAAGTGAAATTTTAAACGCAATGAAACAATTAAGTTTAATCAACATAAATGTTGGGAATGGGGTCTCATATCGTATAGGGCAGTGTTGTTAAACGGGCCACTATTCCGGGCCACTCAACACAATAAATGTATATGTCATACATAGGCTCACTGCGAAAGTTGTGATTAAAAGTATATAACATAACACCGAGGAGTGAGTCAGAAGGAAAGGGTCAGTTTTAGTAGATTAGAGTTGAAAATAATTATCAGAAAACATGCACTGAATTCAATAAAAATAAGCCAAATTGGTACTGAGCACTTTGAAATGACCTGTGAGTGATGTCATGTATTTTCTAAACTATCTCATATATGAAATGTACACAATTTTATTCTATTTCTTCTACCCTTAACAACTCTGCTGTAGAGTACAGTACAGTATATGAATACCCAGTTTGAAGGCAAGAATATCTGTTTTGGTATTCAGTAGAATAAGAGCGCATAAAGAAAGCGAACTCAGCTGTCGAGTGAACGGATCCAAACGATAAGAGTGTTTGAGAAGACACTAAATAAGTATAAATAAGTAGAGCTATTCGTATGAAAGCTATGTATGAGAAGAGTACAGAAGAGTATGTCTTCCTATTTAGCTTATCTGTGCTTTGGCTCACTTTGCAATCAGTTGGCAAACACTGAGATAACTGACAACTTCTTCCTCAACTTCACAGCACAACAACAGCATTGACATCACTGAACAACACTCTCATTATTGAACATTATTTTGTATTTGCATTCAAATCAATGAATTATCGCTCAATTCTTGCTTTTAATTTAGTTCTAACAGAAATATAATATTATTCAGAAATAGGATTAAAAAAAATTGCATAATAAGTGTTCGGATGACATATAGACTGAAATCTAAGCTAAAAATTTCTAAATTTAATTTAAATTTGATGTTCACTAACTTTAATGAATTACTCATTTCTTATCTGATTTTCATGTAATTCAAAATAATTATAAACTCAAGAATTTTTCAGAAAAAATGAAGAAACCATTGAAACTAATTTCGTTGAATTGAATTAATTGCAAAACTATTTATAAATTATTGCAGAAATGCATTAATAAGTTGTTTGAAGTGAAGTCGAATCCATTAGAGATATGATTATTTGAAAATTTGAAGTTTTAATAAATCAAAAATTTTTTGATAAATTAAGTGATAATTTCAACGAAAACAAACAAAACAGAAAATTGCGAACTTTTAAACTAAATTAAATCTAATTTCAGTTAATATTTTTCTTTGAATATTCAAATTAATAAAAACATATTTAAATAATTACATCTAATATACTGTTAATTATTAGAAAATGATACAATTAGATTGGCCAAGCAATATTCATGAACATTCCTTATATTAATATTACACTGTACACTGTCAAGACTAAAAAGAAGAACACTTTGACTAAAAAGTAGTGGTCATCATTGTTTGAACAGGAGTATGATTTCGGGTTAAAAATATTCTAAGTTTTTTTGTGAGCAAACAGTCATGTTTAGTAAAATATAAGAATTACATTGAATATTTTGAATATGCTAGTTGAAATGGAAAATGACTAACATTACAATTATTCTAGTAAAATATTGAATTTTTCAATATTCCATAGGAGAATGTATAAAAGCCAAAGTATTGAGCAAAAAATGAGCTAAAAATGATGAGTTTGCAGAGTTTTTTCCAATTTATTTACCCGGACTAGTTCCCCTTTTGCTTGTTGACAACACTGACGGCCTAGACATGTAAGAAATGTGTTCTTCTTTTTTCGTCTTCACAGTCTAAAGACAAGACTGTAGTGCAAGGGATCTGTGGCTGGAGAGCACCGACCCGTCTCTGCAGAGCTCATTCCGAAGTATTTAAAATTCATCCTCAGTTTCGAAACACTTAAAGTGCTTTGTCTTCTCATTAATTAACAATAGTTTTCCGCCAATTATTTCAAGTTATGATACATTGCTTTAACAAAACAGTCATATATTAATCAAATTCGGAATTAAGTAATTATTATTAATATTGTTTTCGTATGAGAAGAAAGAAAAAAAAGTTAATAATTTTCTGGTCGGCTATACATTCAATTAAATATAAAATAGTAGACAAACACTTCAGACGTTGAGAAATGACAAGAAGTATATGTTTGTTATGTTTGCAAATGATTTATTAAGACATCACTCGCTTTGAAGTTAAGTGAAACAAAATAATTATGTATTCAATGTTAAGCTCTAATTATAAGAATCATTTGGCCCTAAAAGCACTCAAAAGTGTTTTTCATGTAAATTAACATCGGGCGAATGACATCTTCAAGGATTCAGATTTGATTGTCGACTATTATATACAACTCATACGAAATTGGTTTCAAAACTTATATTTGGCTCTTAAGCAGAATTTTGTTTCAGGAATTTCTTTCCTAAACTATATTTTATTAATCAATTATAATCTAAACAACGTATAAATCGTCGAAAAATTGAAAAATTAACTATTCATTTGATTTTAGTTCAAATTTAATTTTTAATAATTAATTTTAAATTATATACTAATTTATATTTTCAGAAATATTTCTATGAGATTATAATTGACTAATAATTTTCTGAACAAACTATAATTTATCGATAATTTTCAAATTATTATTTTTCAATCATCTTTGATGTCTCTATCGAAGCGAACTTTAAGGCTATTCTATAGATAAACAAGTTTTATATAAAATAATTATAATTCTGTTCAAAAATCCTATAACCAAAAGCACCAGATTTTTAATATACACAGAGGAGTATAAAATCTTTGAACTCTCAATCCCTACTACACATAATTCACATCGAGACCCAATCACAGGATAATCCCAATACTAAAGTTCATTACGAATTCTCTTTGATATAAGTGTTAGTTAAATAAAGTCATTGCTTATCCACTGAAATCTACTTCTATTTTTGTGATATTTCATATATGACTGGAAATGATTAGCACTGAATGTATTGCTTATATTAGAAAGCTATAGTGTTTTGAATAGTGAAACTCGGTTTCACACTTCTGCACCGGTGACAATTATTCATTAAATAATTAGATATCGATTGCATTCAAGTAATGTTTGGGACAAAATGTTTAAACTGATTTAATCATCACATGTGCTAGTCCCACTTTGTTTTCTACTGTTGGCGCCAGACTACTGCACACTTTCGGATTACACATTTTTCGTTCTTTGTTAATAACTGTCTGTTAGGATAAGAGACAACATTTTTATATCATTATTAAAGAATATATTTATTTCATTTAATTTAAAGTTCTATATTTATGAACACTAAAACCTAGTTGAGACAAAACTACCCACATTACTTTTCAACTGTAAAGCAATAAGATTTTCACTCTATATTCATAACGTACTGAATGAAACAAAATATTCGCTCAATTGGTCTCGAATAGAATTATTTGATATATGAGAATATATGAGAATTGCACCGAAAGATTGCATTACTATTTGAGAATCAAATTTTCTTTTTCATCATTCAAACAATTTCATGAAGAATGAATAGGGAATACCTAGTTCGTTTTGCTAGTTGGCTTTTTGTAAGTGAATTTCTTCTTAAGTAATATGAGAAAAGTGCAAAACTTAAATTGATTCAGGGAAGCAATTTTGCATAGTATTATATACTATCTGGGTAACCAGAAATGATCAGAAAAATATTGTTTTTTTCAAATTTAATCAATAATCCAATAATTCGATTGATCAGACGTAAGCATATCTTACTTCATATCTACTATTTTGAATGCGTCAGTGATTGTACAACAGGAACACTGATTGGCAGAGATAACTATATCAGACAAAATGTTACTGAAATATGACTAAAATAGTCATCTCTGCAAATCAGTGTTTCACTTATACAATCGCTGACGCACTCAAAATAGTAGATATAACGTAAGATGTGTTTACAGTACCTTCAGTTAAAAAATAAATATTATATTCTGTGAAATAATATTTGAATAAATGATTTGTTAATTACTTTCTGATTAGAGGACACACTAATGGCCAGACTCTCAATCGTTTCATTGAATACAAGCAATACTAACAATATACTGATGGCCTCACCTGTATATCAGAAGGAGAATAAGAAAAGGAACGAGTGGTTCAAATGTGCAGAATTTGAACGATCGCTGACTCGTATAAAGTGTTATTCAATACTCAAATCACACTAATGTCTGGCACTTAATGAAAGACAATTCAATCAATATTTTCGACACTAATTAAACATAATTTCCGTAAATAATATGGAAATAAAAAATAGTACCTGTTATTATTTATCAATGAAGACGGGTTAATAAAAAACAGCACATTACATGTCCAGTAGTGTCATTAGAAAATGAACAAGGCAATATTAGGATATTCTGAAGGACTAATAAATGGAAAATTACGATATTCTTGGTCTCGATGAGGTGAAGTGGCATAAGGGGCGGTTAGGCCGGGGAAGATAGAACGACAAAACTATGTATAATTGATAATCCATTATAAATACAGCGGAGTCTAAAATATTTTCTGTTACAATATATTGTTCACTATTTAATGTTTAATCCAATTATTTTCAAATAAAAGGTATTCTGTCAGAGATAGGCAATGGGTCTGACGACAGGGGGGGGGTATGCCAAAAGATTTTGCCAAAAGGGGTACAATGAATTATGTTTGAGAGCCAAAAGTGCCCCATTTTCGCGTTTTTTCCTCAAAAAGATCGAAAATTAGAGGGGGGTATGCCTAAGCCGAAATCACAGGGTGTATACCACTACCTGTACCCCCCATTGCCTATCTCTGGTATTCTGTATTACACAAACGAAACCTTTTATACCCTGAATGATGAATATTATGTAAATTATAATATAGCCAAGCCAATGTCGGGTCGATTAAAGTTGAATAACTTTCGACTGGGTAATTCAATTTTCAATCTGTTTTTACAAATTGCAGCCAGATAATTGTCATTTTGAAAAATTAATAGCATAAAAATAATTAATTAGAAATGATGAGTGTCGTTTATGGAATAAATTGTACACTGGAATTGGGAATGGGCAGCCAATTACAGGAATGTCATATGACTTGTACACACTTTCTGTACAAAAGATTTATTAATATATCAATCAATAAATAGGAAATGATTGTGACATACTGTAATACCCAGGTGGCATTCTTTCGTCTAATTGAATAAAACGCAAACAAATTATTAATTTATATAAATCTGATACTAATGTATGGCATAGTTCCTATATATCGGTTCCATCAGCAAAAACCTTTTAAGTAAGTAACAATTTCATGAAAGCCATTAGCTGGAGTATATAATTAAGTTAAAATAATTTTCTTTCACTCAATTCAATATCTATTTCAGAATAAAGTTCTTTTGAATTACTGTTTATAGAAATTTTTATTTATGAATACAGTCTATGAATAATGCATTCAATGATTAAAAAAAATAAGATTTCTTAGAATTTTCACTGATTTTCATAACTTATGCCAAGTTCGGGCATCGCAACCAACAGATCTTGGCCCACTGGGTCAAGGGCTCGAACTCCAGCACAGAGTCGCGTACTCTAACCAGTGAGCTATTGAGCGATCAATATTCAAAATATAATATTAACAAGTAACATAACGATACAACGACATCTCGATTCGTTTCAAACCTATTTTGATCGAAAGTACTCCTCAAATGATTTAATCCAGCTGAAAAACTTTCTGCTCAAAATGTGGCCAAGTACCTTTTTTTGAGCTTCGAATCCTAACTGTTAAGCATTATGTCTATGGAGTGTTCTCCATAGGCTATATGGCTTTAGCCTTAAGCATTATGCGGCACATAGAGAGCACTGCATAGGCATAATGCTTAACACTTAACCCATAGAGCCTAACCCATAGAGAAGTCTTCGAAGCTCACAAAAAGTTACTTGGACACATTTTGAGCAGGAAGTTTTTCGGCCGAATTCCATCATTTGAGTAGTACTTTTGATCAAAAGAGGTTTGAAACGAATCGAGATGTCCTTGTATCGTTGTTACTTGTAAGCATTATTTTCTGCAAATACTTAAGTGAAGCTTAAATGATGAATACATAGAATAGAGGTAGTTGATCTTTTATTTATAAAGTTATGCCAGAACTTATTTATTAGTAATGTCAATGTCAGGCATTTTATTCATACTAAGAGCTTTGCAAAGCTAAATATTAGATTATCCGGCATATAAAGAAACTCGCACCAAAAGTTAATTATATTGTGTTATATAAGTACATATACTATACTGAATCTGATATACAGTACAGCTATACTGACTGCACACATATCTTTTTGGCATTTCGCATTAACAGGAATGAAGCTATGTTGCGTGTCCTCGAGTTTGCCAATTTTCTTGGTGTCAATCTAACACTTAGTATTTACTTATTATGTATATAAATTAATAGCGGCGAATGGTCAATGTAACGGGTAGAAATGGCACATGGTCGATATCGCGATTCAAGGTTATTCATATTTTGAGCTGCTTCCTATTTAAAAATCATATCATTGAATATATTTTTTGAATCAGCAAAATACGTGTGATTTAAATGTATATTGATGAATTTTATTAAATGATAATTTTTTTTACCAGAATGAATTTTTTTTGAAGGAAATTCCTAAATCTCATTGATAATATTATTCGATGAAATTCGATAATATGATTAGACGATGAAAATTATATATAATTTGTTTGTGTTTGTTCTAATGTATGATATCTCCCACAAAACACAATTCAAATTTCCCAAAAAATAAGCTAAAATACCAGGGTCACCCCCTTGTTGTGGCCATTCGCAGCTATAAATTTATATACAAAACACACAAGATGAGTGTTAAATTGGCACCGAGCAAATCAGCAAACTCGAGGAGACACATCATAGCCCCTCACCCGTAAGAATGACCTGTCATCTTTATTTACAAATATATGTAACTCTGACCAGTGGTCGAACACAAATACATTTCTAATAATAATCAGGTCTTTTATAGCTAATGAAAATTCATTGTTAACCTGGACATATTCGGATGTCTGTATGACGAGTGACCTTGATTTGAATTATTCTGTTACAGTACTCTCTTTTCTTGTATTGTATTGAGTTTGAGAAGATTTTGTGCAATTAGTCAGTAAAGGAATACTTGGTTTAAGTAATAAGTTTCGGAATAAGATCATTTTTATTCTTTATGTTCACCGCAGAGATAGGCAAAGGGTCTGACGACAGGGGGGTAAGTCAAAAATTGTTGCCAAAATGGGTACAATGAATCACTTTTTTCGCCCAAATGTGCCCCCATTTTCGAGTTTTTCCTTCAACTCATCGAAAATCACAGGGGGTATACCCCCTATACCCCCTATTCCCCCCATTGCCTATCAATGGTTCACCGCTTCCGCAGCTCTGCAGCTAAGCTTAGTATTAATGAGAATAAGCCTTTAGTTTACTAAATATGAACAAAAAGTTGAGCTGAAAATAAAAGCGAATATAATCAGTTTAGTTTTGAAAGCTATGTATTATTCTGTCGAAGCTATTATACAATTATGAGAGAAATAAAATTGCCATTAAATGAACGAACGTCTCAGAATATATTCGCTTTTTTGTTGTTAATTTTATTCCGAATAGATTTAATAATTCTACAGTGGACGACAAAAGTTTAGGTTCGGAAAGTTTTTTGGTTTTTAGAGTAAATGAATGCCCTTGATCATTCAATTATTGTCGAATTATTGTCTTGATTACTTTAAGATTAAGATTAACAGAGAAAAATTGAACTTTAATTGTCTAATCACCCAGGAATCAGATTTATCAAATAATTAAATTTTTTGGAACGACAAAAGTTTAGGTTCGGGGTACAAATTCGACTTTAAAATTGGTTTAAACTCAAATTTTCGAATCAAATTGTTCAAAGGCCTAATAATGATTTGATTAAGACAATTTTATCACAAAAATTATCCTGGAAAATTTAATTTAGACATATAACTGGCCAAAACCGAGAGCCGTCGGCGAAGGAATACTAGGGCGGTAGCGGTCACAAAATTTAGATATTTTTGATGCCATTGGTTTATTGTCTACCAGACACATAAATCAGACCTCTTTCAAACACCGTGGTTGTCTAACAGTGGTAATTGGCGGTAGTGGCGTCGGGTGCTGGCCTTTCCCGAGGGCAAAGATAGACTTCCATGCAGCTTTTGTCATTTTTCTTTTCAAGGAACAGTCATTTATGAACTAATTGCCTCAAATTAAAACATGATTAATATGATCCTGGCGCAAAATGGCCATAAAAAAGTTTCCCGATTCTGAATCACTGAAATTCTAATGCATTCCATATGTTTTGGCTTAAGTTCGTTTGGATTTCAGAGATTCAGAATCGGGAAACATTTTTATGGCTATTTTGTGCCATGATCATATTGATCATGTCTTAATTTGAAACAATTGGCTTATAAATTACTGTTCCTTGAAAAGAAAAATGACAAAAGCTGCCTGGAAGTCTATCTTTACCCTCGGGAAAGGCCAGCACCCGACGGCCACTACCGCCAATTACCACTGTTAGACAACCACGGTGTTTGAAAGAGGTCTGATTTTTGTGTCTGGTAGACAATAAACCAATGGCATCAAAAATATCTAAATTTTGTGACCGCTACGGCCCTGGTATTCCTTCGCCGAAGGCGCTCGGTTTTGGCCAGTTATTTGTCTAAATTAAATTTTCCAGGATAATTTTTGTGATAAAATGGCCTTAAACAAATCATTATTTGGTCTCTTGAACAGTTTGATTCGAAAATTTTAGTTTAAACCAATTTTAAAGTCGAATTTGTACCACGAACCTAAACTTTTGTCGTTCCAAAAAATTTAATTATTTGATAAATCTTATTCCTGGGTGATTAGGCAATTGAAGTTCAATTTTTTTTCTTTTAATCTTAATCTTAAAGTAATCAAGACAATAATTCGACAATAATTGAAATGATCAAGGGCATTAATTTGCTCTAAAAACCAAAAAACTCTCCGAACCTAAACTTTTGTCGTCCACTGTAATATGTATTTTGTAATATGTATAACAAAACTATTGTTAAATTTTTTTATTTTATTTGATATAATATGAGTAAATAATTTGATAATAAATATTATATTCACAGAAAATAAGATTAAAATATATTTATTCTAATATTAAATTCAATTGTATTTTTAAAAACATTTT
>JAQIWA010002831.1:0-12112 GCA_034693305.1 Eueremaeus valkanovi | reverse complement strand
TAAAATGGCGGATTTTCCCCAAAATCGTAAGGAGGGGGTCAAACTCAACGGATTTGGCCCACTATTTTTCGCCAACATAGGGGGGGGGGGTTGAAAATTCATCGGAAATAGGCCACTCCAAAATGGCCATTTCAAAACCTAGGGGGTATTTTGGCTATACCCCCCACATTGGCCATCCCTAGCTATGTTATATCAAATCTTGTTCCTATGTTTTTGGTCTCAAATCATTTTAAAGATTAATTGAATGAGAAATACAAATATATACTGAATAAAACAATTGACACCTTTATATATCTGGATCATAGATCGAATGCATTAATAATACTGTATATGAGTTGATATGGTTTACACAACTCATTGTTAAATAATGTATAGAAATAATTCAGTTCTACACTTGTTTAATAACCACATCATTCGTATTCATAAATGTGCACAAAAAATAAGAGTTTAAAAGCATTGCATTAATGTTGGAATTGTATGCAAAAAATATTTGAACTACCAATACATCCCTCTATTGCAACATCTCTGATTAGCTTGTTCATAAATATAACAATAGCCCAAAAATATTAAAGTCTTTAGGTTTGATAGATTACATCAATTATTCGGATGCTTTTGATTTGATATTTATATAAATATTTTTATGAAGAATGAGATAAAGCTTTAAAAGCAGAATAAAATCAATAATATTTTTAATCTTTTAAAGAGCTGTTCATAAAGAAAGCCAATGACTACAGAATAATAATAATAATAATAATAATCTATTATACAGTGAAACATACGGCTTGGATGAACAGAATAAAATTTATGTAAAGAATCTTCATATGAAATAAACATTTTTTTTATATAATACCAAATATAATAATAATTTTTATGCCATTATTCTTCTTCTTCATATAAAATGAAAATATGAATAATTTTTTTTATTTATTTATTATTTATTATTATTTTTCTTTCGTTTTATAGTTGAATCAAAATTAATTGAAATCTACGACAAAAATGAAGTTAATTTTTATATATTATTTGAATTTTGAAAATATGTTTTGCATTTAAAATAAAATTCAAAGCAAAACAAAACAGAAAAATAAGATTTATTTATGGATCCAAACCATGACATGTAAAATATGAAATAGTTTTTCCCTTTATTTTGAATTATGTAAGAAATTTAACATACATTGACTGCTCGTTCATATATGAAAATTTGACCCATAAATACATGGATTAATTTGAATGAATAAAATACAGAATCCAATCATTATTCTTAATCTTACAGAATATAAATCAAAGTAAGGAATAATTTAGTGGAGAAGAAGATGAGATAAAAATTGTTTTCATTGCTTAATAAGACTCATATAAGGAATGTATGACTGAATAGATTTGCCGAAAGGTCTGATTCGATAATCAAATCGTGAGTTAAAAGTGTTTGCATTGGCCTAACAAACACTTCATCTTATTTTCATATGTTGTGTCAATTCTTATGTGCGGATCGCTATCAGAGGTCTGAATGTGTTGCGCGACTCAAAACGATTCCTAGACTAACAATCCATACAATGGTTGGCCAAAACATATATAGAATCTTAGAATTCATAGAAATAGTGGCCGAACCGGACGGACACGATATGAATCAGAAATGCAAACACTTTATGGAAGAATGATTTGAAGCCATACTCTCTGTGCTATCAGTGCTATCGATCAATACTATTGAAGCGATCCTACGATCGAAGGCATGAAAAAAAGAAGAAAAGTTTTCAATTAATTCTTCACCGAATCTATGGCTCCAATCGGTTGTCGACTCTATTGGATCGAAATGAAAGGCTTAATACATGTGAACATTAAATGAGAGATAAATTCGGAGCAGAAATACAATTACAACAAAAAAATGTTACGAATTTCACACTTGAGTTATAAGGATATGATATCTGAGTTTAAGTCCAATAATGCCTTAGCCAATGGGAAAGTCATGTCATGTCATGTCAGGTCATTATATTCATGTCAATTGATATATGATTTATATTTGAGCGCATTTTCATAAGAACTTTAATGCACTTTAACTGAACTGCAATTAATGGACGAAAGAATTCCCGGAATTAATAGAATATTCTGTAAATATAGCTATAAATTGTATTAAATAAAAAACAAATCAAACGGAATGTAATTAAAACGAAAGTGAATTTGAAATTGAATTAAATCTTATCCTGTTTACCATCTCATACATAATGAAAGAATTTAATAAAATTGTCAGAAATTAAAATTTGATATTTCATTCATTACTAGTATTTGCAATAAATTTTATTAATATTTAGACTTAAAATAGAATTAATAGAACTTTTAATCAAAATTATATTATATTTGAATAGATTTGGAGAAAGAAAATGAAAAAAAAATAGAAATATTATTTGACTCAAGAATTTTCAATGAAAGTCGATTTTCAATTATAGAGAGAATACAAGAATTTCTATACTTTTATATTCTGTACAATATTCTGATTGAAGTAAATAATCAGAAATTTTTTACTTATTTAATACAATATTGTATTTTATGGCAGACTTTTGATAAACAGCAGCCAAAGCATGAAATCTATCAAAACATTTCCTAAACAACAACTTATAGTATCACAAGAATTGGTTGTTTTTTTCCATTGATTTACTCTTTCAAATGGCAGCTATTTTTCACCTCTAATAGACTTCATTATTTGATATGACTTGAAAAAGAAGAAAAAGCCATAAATTTTTTTCCTTTTTACTATTTTTATATATCAGTTAACTTCTCTCTAAAACCTTATCTTTTCTATCAAAAACGTGTCGTAAGAATAGTTGAGATATTTGTTGTATTAAATTGCAAAACAAAAAAAATTGTCGTCAATTAACTGTATTAACAGTTAGTTTATTTCAAAATACTATATCTGAATCAGAAAAATAAATTATAGCTAATCTGTGAACATATTTTCGGATAAATTTCTTTTTACACAATTTTGACGCAAACTTATTTGAGATAATTTTTCTCAAACTTTTCTGGCCATCAATTCTGGAGATCATTTACTTTTGAGTGGAATATAGTTTTCCGGAAAAAAATACATTATTTATACGAAAATGTTTATTAAATTGAATATCATTTATAACTAAAATGTTTTCAATAATAATTGAATTTAAATTTTTTTAGAAATTAATTAAAAATGTTTTTAAAAGAGCTTTACTGTAGACTTGAATTTATTTCTAAACCTTATAATGTATTTGTTTTTAATGAAGTTTTTTTTCAGAATTCTTCTTAAGTAAGTCATTAGAGAAGTGAAAAAAAGGGAAAAATTTAATTCTTTTAGAGAAAAAATAGTTTCAGAAAAAACTTTTAAAACAAATACTATTAATATAAGAAGAAAATAAAAAACTGATTCCCTATTAAATTAGTCTTTAATAAAGAATGTCTTTACTTTCATAAGACCTTAAAGAGTATGCAAAATATTTGAACAAAATTTCTTATACTTAAAGATTATTTCAGCAAAAAGTATAAAATATTAAAAAAAAATTCATAATTAATATGAAGAAGAATAGAGAGAAAAAATAAAATTCAACAAAATTCAAATGAATTCTGTCTATTAATAAAATGACATAAATTTGCACAAAGTATGTAAAAATAAAGTTAACAAAAAAAAATGGAAACTAAAAAAGGACCTAATTTTCTAATGATAGCCATAAAAATTTAAATGTCATAAATCATAAATCTTTGACTACAAAAAAAAATTATAACAAAAATGAGTTCATTAATGGCAATGAATATATTCAATACATTATATAATATTAAATTTGGTTATAGTGTCGCATAGGGATGGCCAGTGTGGTGCGTCAAACAAAAAATAGCTCCGGCTTAAAACACCAAGCACAGGTGACAAAACACCTTTCAATTCTTGTAGTCGTCATTCTGTCCACCATATTGTCCGCCATTTTTATCGTTCCCTTAGGTTTGAACCAAAAATTCTCCATTTTATGTGCCCCTAAGCCAACTAACTTGGTCACCCCTAATGCCATCAGTGCAGCACAAATGCCATAGAAAATCCTATTTTATATAACAGGCCAAACAAAATGCATATTCATAATTGTTTTTCAGAGACAGTTCATGCAAATGAAGGCATTTTTATGAAAATATAATTTTTTATACACATCTCACTCATACAGCTCTTGTGTATTGTTTTTGCTGAAAAAAAAAGATAAATAATGCCAAACATCAACACAACAAACATTTTATGAATATATAATAAATTCATAATTAATAAAAGTGTTGGCAAAAAGTGACTGTAGTTTTTCTTCAGCATAACTGTGCGCTCAGCACTGGTTATACTGCATATAGGAATACTATCTAATAAATTAGATTAGTTTTATTGGACAACATATATAATAAAATAGTTAAGGCTTACACTAAAACATATTTCGTGTTTTAAATTATTTTATATTTAGCCGAAAATAGTTTTCATTTTGAAATATTATTATTTATTATAAAGTTATAAATTTGCATAAAATATATTCAAAAAACAAGAGATTAACCGAAAAAAGCACTTTCATTACTGTAAGACGACTTATAAATCCTAACAGTCTATACGAATAAGTAATTATTTGCAAAAATATTTACCCAAAAAAAATATATAAATGTATTGAAAGTATATTTTTTTGCCACAAAATTCAATATGTTTTTCAATTCATAACTCGATTCAGCCGTCAGTCCTAATTGAGTCCTTATTTTGTTATATGTTAATCAATACACGAGAACCTAATATACTATTTATGAAAATTTAATGAACACTATTATATTGTATGTGAAAACAAAATTTAAAGCCTAAAACAAATTTAGTATTAAGAATGTAATAAAAAAAAGATGCCTTTCCTATTTGTCTGTGCACTTGATATAAAGCCAATATTTTGTTATTTTGAAGAAATATAAATCTATAGTCAATATAAGTCAATAAATTTTGTTTTAGTTTACACTAACTATAGTTTAACCAAAATTATAGTCATTGAAAATAATGCTTTCGGTGCTATTAAAAGGAAAGGCATCTAAAAGTAAACTTTATATTTTTGTTGCTTTTTTCCTACGCTATTAAGACTAAAAAAAATTTACTATTTCTTTAACCCTATTATTTACACACTTTTTTCCAGAAAAACTTTGGCCAAACAGACAATACTATTAGAAACTAAAGAATATATTGACTTATTTTTTTTCATTAAACAAACATTTTTTTCCTTTAAATTTCAAATTAAATTTCCAAATGTTTTGTTCAAATATCGAAAATTGAATTTTCATTTTGTTCTATAAGTATTAGACAAAAAATTATTGTAAAGAAGTTTATCTATCATTTTGTCTCATCTCTGCTAAAACAGTATTATTTGTCATTTAATTGTTATTTGTTCTTGTTTATTTTAAAAATATATAAACTCGCAACAAACCGAATACAAAATAAATAAGATTATTATTATATAATTTTTTTCCGATTCTGTTCTTCAAAATAATTCTTTATCTAATTTTTGTATAAATTCTATAATATTTATTGAATTTATATTCTTAAGTAAAATTCAAATAAAAATCTTTATTAATCAATAATTTTCACATCAATGATAAGCATCGCATATACTGTACAAGAGATGTATTGATAGAGGAGTACCACCTATTGGGTACATCCAGAGTACGTTAGTCTTTGCTCACGAGTCGTGTGCTTAAGAATAATTAAGTTTCTGTTCCAATACTGATAAGTATAATAATATTTTATTCGAAAGCATTTAATAAGAGAAAGCAGACAATTGTAGTGGACTTTTGAATTAGTCGGTCCATTGATTTGTTGGTTGATTAAAGCCAAAGCCATAAACACATTGACATTCATTTCATTGACGACATTCACACTCTTCTCTCTCTTCTCTCTCTCATTACTGTTCTCCCAATAGAAGCCAAAACTCTATTCAAAGCCAGAATTTGTTTCAATTTTTTTTCGCCGACTTTTCTCTGCCTTTTATATGAACCGTAACCTAACATAACATTTATTACATAAAGAAGTATTTTATTGTTCCCTAATTATAGTGTCATAAATATATTGTGCTTTCGATGATTGCCTCCAATATTCTGTGTGTTTTCTCCTCTTCTTTATTATTAGTTTATTCAATGAGTGATTCAATAAAGGGATTCAATTATAGATTTGATTGAAGGAGAAGCGAGTCATTAGCTCTGGTGATTCCAATTGAAAATATAACTAATATTAACAAAAGTTGCAGAAATGGCACAAATATATAGAGTATTGAACAGAATCTGAAGAAACAGATGCTTTCAGTGCTTAATGATTGGCAAAAAAAAAGTTCTAAAAATTCAGTCTATAGTACAGTATTTGCCAACAAATGCAATGACTTATTGATTCAAATTAGTGTCAAATCAATAAACGGACAAAATTTGCGCAAAACTAAACAACAACTGTAATCAGGAGAGGGTTTGTCTTTAATGGCTTTCATAAAGTCTTATTCAGAATATACAGAAAGCCATTGAGTATTTAATCAAGGAGAAATGAGAATGTACTTGCATGTTTACAGATGGATCGCAAATTGTACTTGATAGTACAGTACATGCTTTGGCTTAAACTAATTATTATTATAAAGCCTTGAAATTGAGATTAAATTCGTATAAAATTAAAATTTGTGTTAAATAAGCAAAAATATTATTGTGCTCTCAAATCGACACTGGAGTGTCTCATCCAGTTCCACATAATGTACGATAATTGAGAATCTTTTGTCTAAATTAACAACCTAAACTAATCCTTAACAGTACCTTTTTCTAATTAATTGATGATCAAAGGGGTCAATGCAAATACTGCATTAATATTTGATTCTGGTCATTTACCATTGAGTGCACCAGACGCTAACAGCAATGTCATCTATGTGCTATTTAGAGTAACATAAATTTAATCATTTATTATAATTTGCTTTCATTACAGCACAAGTTCGGTCGCAACAATCTGAGCCAGTCTAATTGGACAAGCACCTTGATCATCACTGTATGTTTACTTAAATAAACGTAATTAATGCGGAAAAAGGATTTGAATGTATAGCTAAGGGTATTCTTATAAGCATTATAGTACTCATTAGGAATTTAAAGATTATTGTTTCAAATTAAGCTGAGATAAGGAGAAATAAATGTTAATTAAAGTAATTTAGAGCTCTTTCTAATGATTATTGCATTCAAGCGCTCATTAACTCAAATAAGTGAACAATTATTCTTCGGATTCTCTATAAAAGCGTTTGAATGTTGAGCACCAGATGGCAACCAGGAGTGGGCACAGAATATTCTGCTTTCAATTATAGCTCTCAATCAATACTATTAAATCTGTCGAATAATAATCAAAATTATTTCAAATCAAAGCTTTTGTGCAAACATTTAGACTCAAAGTTGGATTCATTTGTTTATCCGAATAAATGCTGTTATTATATAAGGCATTCAATTGTGATATTCGGACAAAATCTTTGAAAGTTTTGAAATCATTTTTTTTCAAAAACAAATTCTTCTGATCCATATTTAATAATGCCATTAATTGACTTTTAAACATCAAAAAATACCTTGATTACAATTTGCATACAATATCACATTCAATGTTGTAATCGATTGTTTGAAATATTTAATCAAAAATTAATGAAAAGTATTTGAATGATCGAAATCTTCGTTTTCTTCTGTCAGATCAAAATTATCCTGAGAAGTGATTTGAACCAGGGTTCATCTTCGTGATCAAATTATTAGATTCTATTTTAATCGATTCAGAAGTCTCTCTAATTAAGTCATATTCTCATTAAAATAGGATTTTATTGCAATATAATTGCAGTGTATTTCCAATGATTACTCTAACTGTTATTATCTCTCGATTACTGACAAATTGATAATTTATAGCACATATTATGCAATAGATTCTCAAATCAATGTAATTATTCATTTCGATCAAATCAGAGCACGTTTTCAAAAAACCGATTCAATTATATAAAAATTTATTCATAAATATAATACTTATTCCAAAAACAATAGGTTTTGAGAATAGATTTGATTTTAATTTAGACTTAATTGCGCTGAAAAAGAAGTGACAGATAATAATGACTACATTTATATGACTATTATTTGAGTTCATTCGCAGCTATTATTATATTGAATATAATTCCTATACAAAGGAGGAACAGATTAAACCATAAGCTCATTGGGCTATTCGTCAGAATATTGTGGATGCTTTTTGAACCATAAGTTAGGGTTCATAGCGCCTACAGCTCCGGCCAAAACACTTTCCATATTTCAAAGGCTAAGCAAAAATAAATACTTTATAAACTGACCCAAAGCATAAAAATTTTTGAAATATAAAACTATCCAAGGTGCTTCATTTTGCATATTTGAAAAGAACAAGATCAATCATTTGATGTGACTCTTATGAGAAAATTAAATTCGTTTCATATGATTAGTTTTGAAATCCAATGTCAGTTAAAATGAAGTTAAGAATGAATGCGAAAACTTATTGCACTTATTCTGTACTCTTGTTTACGAATTTATTAGTGAAGTGAAAATATAGTCCTTTCCTAATGACAACAATTCTTCATTGGATACAATCAGTTGTTCTCACGGGTAATGAACTAATCAAAAGAAGTGCACAAAAAGTAGAGATAAACTGAACTTAAAATTTTATAACTATTGTATTGTATCAGCAGATTATGCAAAACACGTTTAAATAATTAAATTTGTTTCAAAAACTTGATTTAGTTTTGCAATTAAAGCCTAAACTATTTTAATAGCATTTGTCAGACAATCCTTTTACTGCTCATTAATCACTGCATTCAGTCTTATTCTGTTTTTCTATAACTTCTTCTTTAGACCAAAAAAAACTGTAATTAACTCAAATCGAAAATTAGTTAATATATAAATATTTTACAACAGGATAAGTTTCACAGCTTAACCCTGGAGTTTATATTCTACATTTTTAGATTACTTTTAATGTTTTTTAAACAATCACAAATCTATCCTGGTATATCTGTACAGTGTAGTTTCCTTTCTTATATTTAATGCATTGAAAAATCAAATGCATTTTCTTTGTCTGAATTTTTATTAAAATTTTATATATTTTTATATATTTTTTCTTTTCTTTTCTATTGAATAACGAAAATAAAGTAAAAATGAAACAAATATTTTATCTCTGTCTCCAAAATCTATCAGAATTTTATGCTTAATGTATTATATAGTATAGCCTGAGTATAGCCATGAGTATAGCCATGAGTATAGCCTGAGTGTTGAGAGATTTGGCTCTCATATGAAATATTATGAATTGAAGGAAAATTCTTCATAAAAATTATGATAAGAAATGACTGATTGTCTGCTTTATGTTCTGTTTCTAGAATTATGTCAAATGTGAAACAAATCTTTTTTTTTATATATAAAAGTTTTGTTTAATATGAAGTGATTTGACTCTTAAGAAAATTATACTTTTCATATGTCTTCGCAAAACCATTAATAATAAGTAACAAAACAAAAAAAGATTTCATTTTAAGATAATGAGAGAACAATAGGAGAGAGACGTTCAGACAGACAGTAAGAGTAGAATAAATATTAAATAATAATAATATAATTCAATGTATTATTAATAATAAATTGTAGAATCAATTTGTTATTTGTTAACCAATTGTATTTGAATACTGTATATCCGTCTCAAGTGCTTCAATCAAAACCAAATACCATTTTTTTCTCGAAGACTATTAGTGAGTATTGGTTTGGCTAATAGTTCGAGCCATACATTCCTGTCATCAGTTAATCAATCATTGAAAATATGTGCAACCAATCTGTTCGACTCATGCGATCGTTCACTTGTGGACTGAAATCAATGGTTAAGACATAAAAATGAAGATAAGATGAAAAGAATAATAACCTGAGATATAAAACGGCCGCAAAAACTAAGTGCACAAAATCATAGGTAGGATCAAAATATTGCGAGAGAGAGAGAGAGAGAGAGAGAGAGAGAGAGAGAGAGAGAGAGCACATAATAGAGTGCATATAATAATAAAATATTATTTTTGGCCAAATAGTGGCCAATAGTAGAGTAGAGAAGAGGTAATCCACGAGAGCTAAAAGTATTGGCAACTCGTTATATAATAGCCTTAAATATGTTTCGACCAAATTCTGTGCTATTAGTTCTGGAGTTCGCTATCGGAATAATAACTGATAGACCTGACAAACACTACTGTCACTTGAATCCAATATAAATGAACTCGAAGGTGAGAGTAAGCACAGTTACCCATCTATTTTATTGAACAAAAAGAAAATTCTGGTATATGAAAGTATAAAATTTTATTACATATTGAAAAATATACTTTTATTTTATATTATATTAGAACTAAAAGTATAGAAAATATGTCTATAAATAAATATATCTGTTATGTACTGACTCTCAATAATATCAAAGGAATGTTCTCTTAGTTTATGTCATTTTAATTAATAAAAATATTTAAATTATAGTGAAAATAGAAAATATCAAAATTATTCGTTAGTCAGTAATTGTGAGCAGAGATGCCGAGTATTTTAATCACAATCCTTTTCCACCCCTTCCACATCTTTGCATTTTACTTATGCTTAAAGAAATACTATTTATATATAAAGAAAAAGTGCAAACAAGACATCGAAAGATATTTAAATATTTATTTTGCTTTTTTTTAAAGTAAAAATAAGTGAATAGTATTTACTGTTTGAGTATGAATGCAATGCTCTTACATAATACTGTGCACATTGTATGCCATACTGAATGAGTTTAGGCTTAAAATTGGTCAATAAGAGTGCTTAGCATTGATGGAGAGGAAACTTAATCTCATATTTATGGGGAACTATATATTTGAATGCTATCGAAACACAAATCTTAGTTCACTATTGAAAATAAAAACTTTTAGTGGGAGACGAAAATCAGTGATTTCTTATGAAAATCGGAGAACAGAGAGAGAGAAAAGAGAATAAAAGAGAAAAGAAATATAAGCAACGATTCATACATACATTGAATAGCATTTACTCATTCTCTCTATAAAATTATTATTATTATTGCTATTGTATTGAGTTTTGTTCGGAACAGCAAATTGGTATTCATTGCATACGAAGATATGAACTATTTTTTTTGTACTCTTTTTTTCTCTTCTTTCGGCTGAGACTTATAGAAATGTAAACACGTTTTCAGCCGTAATGTAATGAATAAGTCATTTAAGATCCGACTGTTCTTTCTCTTACTCTTCACTCTTTCCTTTATCATTGAATATGAATGATATCTTTGATTAAATTTATTTCATATATTCTCTTCAATAAGATATTCAATTTATGGACTATACTATCGGGAAATGTATTGTTCATTCAGTTAACCGTATTTGAAGTAAATCGAGAAAAGAAAAGAGAAATCCTTTCAATCATTTCTTTCTAATTTTGTTATTAATTCTGAACATTCATTCAATTCATATAATAATAATAATTAGCATAAAATGTGAATAAAAGGAAATCAAAAGAATATTAACCGAGAAATAAAAATTGGATAAAACATGAATAATCTTATAACACAAAAGCATCTTGATAATCGACTATTATATAAAATAATATTATTGTTAAAACTCCTATGCTTGATAAATTACAATAATCAATAGTTGCTTGATTGATTTGATGATCAAACACGTGTCCGTACTGTACATCACAGGACAAAGCAATGCATAAAAGGATTAGAATTTATGTAAACTTATTATAGAAATACAGAAAGACATTAAACATTAATTAAACGCTTTTTTGACAAATTAATGCAAAAGAAATATTTATTTAAATCGAAAATAAAAAAAAATAATAAAGAATTGCCGTTAATATGATTTGTTTGTATAACTCACTCACTCTATACTATGAGAACAAAAGAAGAAAAAAAAACAGAGAATAGAGTCGAGAATCTCAAACAAATCATATCTAATGATAGAGAATAATCTGAAACGACTTTCATTGAGAAGATTTATATTTATAAAAAAGAAAAGTAAAATATAATAATAGAAGAAAAACAAGCTGAACAGTTAAATGTTATCACCACTTTCGTAACCTCAATGAGCCCTCCGTTGGATATGAATTGAAACTA
>JAQIWA010002830.1:0-12113 GCA_034693305.1 Eueremaeus valkanovi | reverse complement strand
ATTATTTTTGAATTATCATTGCTAGTTTAGGAGATATGGTCGAGGCAAGTTGCCATAAGGCATGGTCCAGACCCTTTCAGAATTTAAACCTCTTTTCGCGAAAATGACCGAACATTGATGTGTATAGTATTGTGTAGACTCACAGGTCAATCAACAAATGAGAGGGTATTTTAAAATTTGCTTCAAAACCAGTGATTGCAATAAAATCAACGAAATTGGCCCTTATTTTTGTCAGCTATAGTAGAATTCAAAAACTCATAAAAATGCAGACGATCTCAAACCTCGAGTGAAACTAAACTATTATTGAGTTTTGTTAAACCTGCATGAGCATCTTAAATTTCACCTGAATTTAGTAATTAATTTTTAATCGGATTCAGCGCATGATTTATGTGTTCAATAATTTTCATAAATTGAAAAGAGTTGAGAAGACATTATATGTTATGATATTAATTATATTGCATTCAATTAAACGATGATTTATATTAGAATTATTGATCGATTCCTTAAGAATTGAGAAAAGCGTCAAAAAAATTAATTATCGATAAAATGATAAAATATTTTGAAAAATCTCTTATTTTTGACGAAGTCTTTAATCATTGTTATTCACAAACAAAAATTGATAAGCAAGAGGACGACCAGGCTATGTTTGCCTCGAGTAATTATGATATGAATATTGTAATAAATTGATTTGAAATATCAAATTTCAAATACGTGTATAAACTATCAATATTTTGATTTGATTTTAACATTAAATCTATTAAAAACATATAATAATGTGTATAAAGTGTTGGCACAAACTTTATTCCCTCCCTTGCCTTGGACAAATTCAGTGTAGATGAAAAGTGCATTCAAAGAAGGTATCAGTGGATAATCAATTATCCGGGCAATGAAATGTTCATTGAAATGTTGATTGACATATGAATTGGCTTTTAATTTGTTTGCTATCAAATGATTGATTGAATAGATTTTCCGAATAATTAATAAAATATTTTAACTATTTATTCGATAAGACGTTGTTTTAATGACATTCATGTAAATGACGTTATGTTTTAATTTCTATTCTATTGATTTGAAATATTTACTGAATGACTGACGTGGATAACTTCATTACTAAAAGAATTTATTTGTATGGATGAAAATGTTGGCTAATATTCAGTTGCAAAGTAATGAATGGACGGCTTAATAGAGACTGGAATAGAGCTGAAGCAGTACTCGAATAGATTTCTGATTATTTGTTATACCATTATATAAATTCTTGCTATAATTTAGCAATAAATCTGAGATAAGTTCGTATTTTGTGTCCATTTTTACTACTTTTTACTGAATTAGTTTGGAATCCATTCGCTGATAGAAGAGATGATCATTCGATGAATAGACCATATATTTGAGATTTCTATCTCTTTTTTAGTTTAAGTTTACGATATTTTGAAATAATATACTTTGAAAACAAAACAAACATTTTCTCAAACAAATGCTATGAATATTAATTTATTTTTTTAATTCAAAAGAGTTATAGAAATAATATTTAAATTTTGATTAAATATTATTAAATTAAAATAAAATAACGAAAATCAGGAAATAAGGAATGAATGGATTGTTTGTCAATAAAATACTCGATATTTGGCGACTATTTTCTCTTTGAAAGAATATTGTTATATAAACTGTTTGTTTGTTTTATTATTATATAAATCATTAGAAGAAAACTTCCCAATCGTTATGTGTTTTGGGAAATCGTTATTATATAACATATTTTGGTCGAGCACTGGAACAATACAGTCGTTCCCTCTAATTGTATACTAACATACCGTGTATCAAATGCACGTCTAGTCCTCATATCATATCATTTTGTTAATGGATCATCATTTTAGACAATTTTCAATTCTTATCGATTCTTACATTTTCACCCTGTGTTGTATTGTTTTCATATTGATCTTCCTAAATTTATTCCAGATACTAGTAGTCATTGTTTGAGGTTATATTGAACAAGGTTCATCCACAGATTTTGTGCTAATACTGGTATTAGTCTGTAGTGAATATAAGTTTCCAAACATAACATAATATTACACTTCTCTAACAGGAAAGTCATTTATTCCGATTCATTGACCATATATTGTGTGAGTGCGGCGTAAACTCCATTCCGGCTGTCATAACAAATACTGTATTTGTGTTGTTATAAATGAGAATTGATTTTTAAATTTCATTTTATATCTGAAAACATATTTATTTCATTCAATTCATATAAAACTGTTTACAACTATATTTGATTCACAGTTATTCTGATTACAAATTCAAATACTCTATCCTTTCATTTGCTTTCAACAAAAATAAAGATATGTTTAAAGTATTTCACATTTAATTCTATTCTCTTAATTCAAATTATGTTCAAGTTGATCTATTAAACAATTACATATACTTTTCTTACGCATTTCTTTGCACAAATATGAAGCGAGAAATATATTCTTATTTTCAATGAACTTCCAAAGATTTACGGACAGAGAGATGTCTTCAGACGGTTTTTTGACAGTTTGTAATTTTAGTTACTATTTATGAATTCATAAGAATTTCAATTTAAGCCAAACTACTTTTTTGGGCACAATTTCATTCAGAATTTATAATTAAAATAATTCTAATTCTTTGAAATATTTTAAACTTTTATTCGACTCAGAAAACATGATGACAACCCGGACCTTACTTAAGACCAAGAATATTATTATGAAAATCATATTAAATTATAAAAATATTTTTTCAAATTGAAAATTCATTGAAATATGCCCTTATGAGTCATTTCAAAGCAAACATTACTTATAATTTGTATCAACCAGGTTATATTGTATATTCATCTTGATTCATTTTGTAATTTGATAAAAGTTGAACAAAACAACTGAAGAATGCAATTATAGAGTTTTGTTAGATTTGTTTGGTTGAATAGGCAATTTAGTCCAAACTGATCAGGTGAATTTTATTTTGACATTCTGTACATTTTCTCTTTGAACACCCTGCGTACTATTAATGTGAAAATGTGATTCTACATATGTCGTTAGAATACCCAGAAGCTAATCACGTTAAAACAAAGCATTAAAATACCGAAATTTATTGTCAAAAGATTTTGTGTATAAAAACATATTTTTTCAAAAAGATTTTATAATGTCTTTCATTATAATTCTTCAGCCATTCTTGTCATTCAAAAAATGTGTTCACTAATAATTAATCTTTAGGGAAAAAATCATATTAAAAGTCAGAATAACGCATACAATACATAAAAAAGGATCAGAATATTTGAGCTCTGAATACACAGATATGCAATCATTAAAATATATCTTATATAAATACATGTATTATATAAGTAAAGGGAAAAAAATCGACCATTAATTAGATGAAGAGATAGACAACTATTACAACTACTGAATCATTAATTACAATAATATTATCATTAGTTATGCCAAAGAATGAGAAAAAATAAAAATAAAATTTAATAATAAAATAAAAAGAGAAAACTTCTGAACATAATTAATCAGAACAACACAAGACTGTAGTCTATATGCAGTACAAGAATAGGAATTATACGAAAAGAATTTTTTTTGCAAACGATTGTCATTTTGCCTGAAGTAATACTAATACAAAAGGCAGAGAAAAGTCATAAACTTTTTTTTATATATATATTTCTCTGCTTTTCGTTGTATTAATGCTTAATTTATTCGCTGAAAGCAAAAAACTATTAATTCATTTAAGGATTTTTTCGGTATATTTTTGCTCCACATTGTAAGCGAACACTATTCTAGTCATACAAGAAATTAATGTTAGTTTACATTTGGTTTTCTTCTCATACGCCTTGACTTTTACATACAGTCAAATCGTTTTATATAACGCAATATTTAATTATACAGTCGAATGACTGCAACAGATAAGCAAAACAGAGCATAAAATCCATCAGACTTTCAACATATACGCCAACCGTTAACATAATACACACTACAGAGTACAGTACAGACTACAGAGTATACACTATATTCTCAATCATTATACGCCAGAAATATAAGATAGGAATTAATCTCTCAGATAATCACATTTAATTCAAAAAACTGACACTGAATGCCATATAAATAATTTGTCCGCAAAAACATTTAATAATCTAATTTGAAAAATAGTTGTGTGGATGAGATGATGAAAAATCATTAATGTTTATGTAAATTGATTTTTAAACATTTTAATTATTAATATCAGAGACGTTGAGGTTATCGAGTCTAGTGGGGAGGCTTAGTGGAGGGTCAAATTTAGCTTCAGGTGTCATTTTTCTAGTTCGCCTGGATGAAAAAGACTGGGAGACTCTTGAATCTGTCAAATTCTATTCGGGGTAATTGGATGAAAATCTTGCTGATGTTTGAAAAACTTGCTGTCTTATTGGATGTACACAAATCAAATATATTTGCGAACATTCCTAGCATTTGAGTAAAATTTTTGTTTAAATTCAAAGTCAAAGTCTTTGCTTCTTATGGTAAATATGTTCAGCACTTATATAATGAAAATCTTTTCTTCCGAATCATTTGTATGAGTTGTTAGAAAATAAATTAAAATAAAATCTATCTTTCATTTATTCATTGGGTTTAATAGAATAGAAAGTGAATGAAAACGAATGAAATGCAGACAATATTGACTGCGAATCTGTATCAGACGAGTAAAGCCCATAATATTGTTTGTTGAGCTCGTATTTCAGTTAAACTTCTTTTTTATTCTATTAAATATCGATTATTACATCAATACGTGTTGTCTGTTAAGTAATAGTATCACTGAAATAATGTAGACATCGATTAAAGCAACTCATCTGAAAACGAGTTTTTATACAAATAATCGTTTGTTTCAAATACTTCACACAATTTGGAAGAATTTTAATTAAAAGAACATATTGACTGAACAAATAATTTTCTGTGTCAAATAAGCTTGATCGTTTCGATAGATCCGTGATCATATTTCCTGTCAGGTTCAAATTTCAAATTTTTATTCGGATTAATTTTATAGAATAGACGAACTGACCTAGCTTCATACATGAATGATTCATAAGAATATTCTGGCGCAAGTTGTAGTCAAACATCAATGATAAATGATCCATGTTCAAAATCAAATATCACCAAACGGCACATGGCACTTTGGTATATAATTATATATGAATAATATACCAAGCTGGTATATTTCATAGCAAAAAGCGACTGATAAGAGAGAATATAAATAATTATTTTTAAATTGATTGCATTCAAACCGACCGAAAAAAATATCATTAATTCAATGGATAAATGAAGAAAAAAAGAGTGATTTAAAAATAATAAGAGTATATAGAGTTCATAAAGTATTTTATTATATATTTTTTGTTTATAAGTTTCTTATGGAATGATTGATAACTCTATCGATAAGAAGTGTATAACAAGAGTAGAGAAGAGGAAAGATAACGGAATTATAGAATTTTTTTGTGCTTTCCTTCAGTTTAACTCTTTAGAGTCGCCGAAGAGAGGAGTATATAAAACATATCCGATTCGCGTCCGATAAATAGATAGATATTTTACTTTTTTTGATTGTGAGTGAAAAAAATAGTTTATTTCTGCTTCATATCTGTTACTCTGTTTCCTAAACCCATAATTCTTTTTTCATCAAAATTGGATTTCGAAAAAAACATAAAATTCAATAATAAAAAAGTATATAAAATATAGAAATTTTATGGAAGAGAAAGATCAGAGAAATATAATTATAGAGAATATTGAAGTGAAAAAAGTCTGTTTGAAGAGTGAAAACCAATTTTCTGTATGTGTTTGCAAATTCTCTCCTATTCTGCTCAGAGATGTCCTGTCCTCTCAAATAGCACTGAAAAATAAATAAATAAAAAGACCTTACGTTTCGAATAAGTTGAAAATTGAATCCGGTTAGATTAAATATTTGGACTAGATTATTTCAATGCTCATAACCAGTAAACAAGTGAACTTTTTAATTTAAATTATAATTACTATAATTTGAAATTTTTTCTCACCCTGCTATATTCTGATAGCTCAAATTATAATGTACGGGTAATTGCGTTGCTTGATTTTTGCATAGAAATTATGTAGTTCATTATTACTTTATGCTCGGTTGCCAAAGTTAGGCAATGGGTCTGACGATAGGGGGGGGGGGTCAGCCAAAAACATTTGCCAAAAGAGGTACAATTAATCAGTTTTGAGGGCCAAAAGTGCCCTATTTTCGTGTTTTTCCTCAAAAACATCGAAAAATAGAGGAGGTATGCCTCGTCCAAAATCACAGGGGGTAATACCCCTTATACCCCCATTGCCTATCTCTGATCAGTTGCATTTTAGATCAAGTGAGTTTTTATCCGTGAAATTACTGGATAAGTGCAAATGTGATAGTTCATTTAGTAACCACATTACAAATTTTGAAAACTATGATTGGATTTCAAAAGGTAACCAGGTTAATATGACTATTTAATTCGTTAAAATGAAAAATAAGAATAAATATGATTTTAAAAATATTTTGATTAATAACTCTCTAAATATTTTTTGAAAATATTGTAAAGAAAAAAAAGATAATTTTGTTGTAATTTACTATAAATAATATGTGTTGTCATAATAGCATTCATTCGATGTAATCATCATTTGTTCTCAAATTCAAACAATGTTAAGAATATGCCAACAAATGCGGCATTTCTTAACTTTTTTCTTACGATTTTATTATAATATTCTGTTTGAAAATAGCCTCGAGTTTAGAAACTTTCACTCTATTTGTACTATGAATGCCAAATAAGTTTATTCGAATGACGAGCAAGGTTGGATGCTCAAGATATCTGATAGACCTGGTTTGTTTAGAATGTACACGAACTATTTAAAAGATTTCATCAAGATTCTTTTCAATGTCGATATCGCTTTATGAGATTTATTTCTTAATATTTATTTACTATGAAATAAAAATGTGTGGATATAACCTGGTACTGTTTGAATTTCTATGGTAGAAGAATGGCCTTTATTCATTTGAAAGGCATTGGTAAGCAAACAACTATTTATGTAAATACAGTCGAATGTAATTTAGAAATAAAAAATCTAATTCCTGGCTATAAGTGAACAATCATTAGCTCAAAAAATAAAATTCTTGCTATAAAATAGAATATTAAAAATGATCTTATATTAATCAAAGTGTTCGGAACATTTGATTATATACTATAGAAACTGATAAAGAATACAGAATTACTGAATACAGTATAATATTGAGAGTATATTGAAATAAAAATCCTAACGATTGCTCAAAAACACAAACAAAATACTAAACAAAATCAATAATTCTTACAATGCATACAAAATACTGTATATCTTATAAAGAATTTGTTCTGAATTTTATGTTTAAATCGATTAGAGCTCAAAATGTGTTTATTCCGTATTCTTAAGCTCAACATTCAAATACAGACTATATGTATATTTTGTTAAACAATTCCTAAGTCAGAGCTCAACTTAAAAATATATTCTGACATTTTGACGATTAAAAATAGGGGTGACCAGTGAGCCTATTGCCAACACAGTTATGATTGATGATTGATCGGCACAAATATTAGACATTTTAAAAGAAAATAAACAAATGATTTAACCCTGAGATTGGTTTTTAAAATATATATTATTTTTTTCATTTTAAATGCTCTTACATTAATAATGAAGGTTCTGGTCATCCCCTAATTTAAAGTGGAAAAATAATGTCTGCATATGAAGTCTTAATTTTTGTTTATTCTTTACATAAATTTTTATAAATTATCTTAAATGCCATTCAAGAGAAACATTATTTATTAGATTATAAATAAATTTTGATTAAATGTTTTTATTTTTAAAGAAAGTTTACATAAATTAGTAAAACTTCTGAAGAGATAATTGATAATTATAATAAACTGGATCAATTGGAAATCAACTCATATCGAATTAATTAAATTAAAAGTGATTTATTAATATCATTAAAATAACTGTTTTATTAATAATAAGCTAACATTGAATTTATGGATAATTAAAGGAATGCCAGACATGTACTGCAAGAGCTTCACAACAGTATATCTGGAGTAATTGAGTCCCTGAGTAGGAGAGGCAACATTTGGGTTATAATTATTTTTTTACCTGCTCCTCTAATCTGACCTGACATTCTAATAAGCATGGTTATCCTACTGGAAATACCATAATTTCAACTGTATACTTATATTTTAAAAATATCCCAGTTATGTGTTGCTCTTAATAATGATGATGATTGACAAGGTTAAATATTGAATTTCAATAAACAGTATTTAAAATTGACCTGAATATTCTTTTCTTCTCTTACGGGGCAGTTGCTCCTAGCCATGAGCCATCGATGTTTTAGTACTGTACCGACAATCACAATACGGGTGCTCTGCATTCGGTTAAATCAATTGAGAAGGTTTAGATTTAGAAAGTTATAGGTTTTGGATGTATGGCTCATATCTGTTACTAAACTTGAATAAACATTTGATTTATAGGAAAGTGATACCCAGTATAGAAATAAAGGACTTCTAGTCTCACAAAAAAACAATGATTTGAAGGAAATTAGATTTTTTGTCTTTATCTCTAGCGATGGAACACTTAATCGCTTACTCTAATAGTCAAACACTTTAACCATGAAATTGATTGCAAGCTATAGCAGAGAAATGCCTGATCCGTCTAATCCCACTCCAGTGTCAAAATTCAAGATTTTTCCACTCATTGTCACAATATATCCAAACTTTAAGAAGAAATTAAAAACTAATAAAAACTCCCGAAAAGTTATATTAACCGATTAGTTAACCATTTATCTCACAATTGGCCATATCTTAGACCAAAGAAGTTTGAAGTCTATTAGTTTGAAGCAAACATCAAATGACCTCGTAGTCATGTATTACACTCGTCAGAGATAGGCAATGGGTCTGACGACAGGGGGGGTAAGCCAAAAATTTTGGCCAAAATCAAGGTGGGGTACAAAATCCCTAAAAAACGCTTTTCCCCTAAAAACCCCGATATTTCCCTAAAAACCCTGTTTTTTCACCTAAAAACCATGTCCTTGAGCCTCAGCCAAAATCACAGGGGGGTTACCCCCTGTACCCCCCATTGCCTATCACTGACTCAAATACAGTATATTCATAATAGTCTATTAATACTTAAATTGCGTTAGAGTTTAATATATGGCCAATACATATGGCCAATATATGGTCTTATCAAAATGAGTTGGGTCAGATTGAGAACGAGTTTGATAGATTCGGATTAATCTTATTTACATTTGATTATTATTATTGAGTTTGAGTACGAATTTTTGTGGTAATACTGAAGAAGTGAAGTGGATTTGTCAAGTTCAATTTGAATATTTCACATATGCTGGAGCACTGTTTGCACATAACAGATAAAGCCGTCAGTTGTAACAGATTTAGCGAAACATTCATTCATTTTATTCTTTTAGTTCTAATATTAGTCCAAAATTTCAATCCAATAGTAAAAGAATTTAAATGTTTTTCATATTTTATTTTCCTATTCGACTGTCTGTCAAAATTGCAGTTACGGTACAACTATTCTTAAGAAATATTCTTTACAACACATATACGGTATATATTAGGGATGGCCAATAGGGGGGTGTATAGCCAAAATACCCCCCCTAGGTTTTGAAATGGCCATTTTTGAAGTGGCCTTTTCCAATGAGTTTTAGACCCCCCCCCCTATGTTGGCGAAAAATAGTGGGCCAAATCCGTTGAGTTTGACCCCCTCCTCACGATTTTGGGGAAAATCCGCCATTTTACCTCACCCTATACCCCCTAGGTTTGCTGAGCGTGGCCATCCCTAGGTATATATATTTATGATATGCACTACTCATAACATAATACAAAAATATGAAGTTTTTCTGCTTATACAACAAAACATAAATTGATATTTATTTGTCAGAAACAGTATAAACAGTGAAAATTTTGAAATATATTCAAATGTTTTATTCACTCAAAAAATGTTATCGAAGTATTCGATTAGTTCTCAATGTTTTATTTCTCATATAAACCGATTATATATAGGTTTTGAGCAAGATTATAATAAACGATTCGATTAAAGTACCCGCTTCAATATTTAGGAGCATTAGGAGTTTAAATATTAGTTGGGTAATTTGTGCAAGTTTATTTATAAATTTTATTTCAGCTCAAACATTGAGACAATTTGTTTGAGATATAAATAAATTGTGTTCGAAAGCCTTGTGTAGTGAGCCTGCATACTTTTGCATGAATGAGGGAATTATTCTTGCTTAAGCTCTTACAACTTGTACATCTATCTAATCCCCACTGAAATCATTGCGTAGTATGCATTGAAGTGCTCGGAATCATTTATTTATTTTATTCATAACAGAAAGATTTATTGTCGCAGTAATTGTTGTCGGCTTTGAATTCCTAGTATAGCATCGATTTGTCTACAATTGAATTGTCTTTATATTCCACAGAAAAGGCTTGGAATCAGAAATTTAGTGCAATTTAATTGTAATTGAAATTAATTGAATTATTATTATTCACTTTCAAACTCTATTCTCTTCTTTCTCTATATAATAGGTTGAGCAGATTTACGAATCATTAATTCAATCAAATGTTAGTCGAGTTAAGTCTTCGCTCGAGTCTTCTTATATTCTTATTCTTCTCAGACTTTCTATAGAATTATTTTTGTTCAATACTTGACACTAATATTGAAATTGCTTTACAGTTAAGTAGTCTTTCAGTAGATTATTGTAGAGATGTTCAGTTCAATAGATTATTGTCTAAATCAATACCAATACTATATAGTGGCACAAGAATGTACTGCACTGTACTCTACTCTATTGTATTGTAATGTACCAGCATATACTGTATAGATTGAATCGAATAACTACTAGGTGAATATGAATGAAATTATTCATCTAGTAATATTTAAAATAATTGATTATCGAATAATATATAGAGAGTGAAAATTTAATGGTGCAAGCTTTGAATCGTCCGCAACGGAAAAACTACAGGGGGCAAAATTGGATCTTATATTATTTGAAAGAGGGATAGGGGAGGTTTGTAAAAATTATATATAAAAAAATATCCTTGAACGTTTCAATGAGCAAGATTAAAAAACGGATTAAATGTCAATATTTCCGCTTTTTCAAATCTAGCGCCTTGAAACGTGCAAGGATATTTTTCACATATAGATTTTATCAAACCCCCACTATACCTCTTTCAAATAATATAAGATTCAATTTTGTCCCCCTGTAGTTTTATGTGGCGCGCGATTCAAAGTTTGCCTCAGCCAAAATCTACCCTCTCTCTGCTCCCCCATTGCCTATCTCTGAAGATCCTATTCTATGAACTTTTTTATTTTTTTTATTATACTGAACTTATATTTTGAAAAACATACGCCAGCAACTTTATTTTTGAATTATGCGTAAAAAATAAGAATTTTTTAAGACATAAAATATGTGGCAAATGTTTACCGTATTCTGCATAAGAATTATGTGAATTAATTGAAATAATTGAACACAAAATGTACAGCACATCTAAGCAGATATGGAAGTGAATTGTGAATAAGCAATAGATTGTTTGAGCGATAATATCAATACATCTGTTCAATAAAAATGATAGCAGGGACAATTATAGCATATGAGCAATGATGCATTTTGGTTCCAGAGTACGAGTATCAAAGATGCTATAAAACAATCTGTCTTGATAAAATAAAATCAAATAATGATTGTAATCCATCTTAATTATAGGGACAAAAACTTACCGATTATTTGAAAAATATCATTATATTTCACATATGAGGTCAGCCTTGGCCACCCTTTGCACACCCTTTAAATTGATACTTCTTTAAAAATTGCTCCAATAAGAGGGGGAATTTAAGAGTGAGTGCGAGGGGAGGGAGGTGGAGAGAGAGAGAGAGAGAGAGAGAGAGAGAGAGATGGATTTGTTGCCAGAATAGATGATAGGATATAAGAATTATTGATATTTGCGATAATGAATGCAATTAATCGAATGCCATATCTATTGAAACAATACATGAAATGAATCGGAAATACAGTTAATTCTCGTTATAAGGGACCCGGATATAGTGTACACCCGCTTATTGTGTACGGTAAAATTTGATTTG
>JAQIWA010002829.1:0-12114 GCA_034693305.1 Eueremaeus valkanovi | reverse complement strand
AGTGTCTGTTCGACTGTTCACTCGTTTCTATCCATAAAATCGTTTTCGATATAATGCTATCGTATTTACAATACTCTGTCACACATAGAACAGCACCTTGATCACTTGATCACTTGATCAGTTGATCATCCGGGTAATTCCTGACTTGTGAATGAAAACATTAATTGTGAATATTTGTCGATTCATTGAATGTAAAAGAAAGCTTGTGATACCTGTGCGCCACTCGTACTGGACGTGCAGTTAAGGAAGAACAGCAATAATTCTGACAATTAATATACGACTAAAAAATAATCGATTCGATAGACTCTTTTCGTCATTAAAACTAATGAAGAGAGTCTTCAGTCGATTGTTGGCTAAAACTTATGAATACTTAGTACTTATGAATAGATTTATTAGAATTCATTCAATTGTTTTCTATTTGATTATAGTTTAGTGAAAGTAATTTCTAATGAGAGCTATGGCTCTGCCTATTGAGCGCAAGCATTACTATTATATCGTATTTGCTCCTGTCTATTTTTGAATTTGATCATAATCGATAACCTAATTTGTAACCATGGCAACTTACAGTATGTACAAAAAGTTCTTTTATCTCACCTTTCAATCTAATTGAGACTAACAGTGCCTAAAAATGCCTAACAATGCCTAACAATGCGATGACAGACAAACAAGTGCTTCAAACAGAACAACAAACGAAAGAAAATAAAATAAATAAATGAATAGATTTATTGAACCAATTATTGGCATTGATATTGAGCCGTACGCGTGATCAAAGTTCTAGAACATTCTATAGAATAATACTACGGTAATAGAAAATATTTCACTCTTAACTCATAATCGAAATATTGAGTCCTCACATTTAACTGTCTTCCCGTCTCTTCCCCAGGTTTTGTATTATCTTTTTGGAATCAGGAAAGAATACTGTTCATTCTAGGAAATAATATTTTTTCAGGATCATTCAGGAAAGGTTTTTGAGGGAAATTCGAAAACTCTATGGGATTTTCAATTATAGGAATTCTTTGACCCTAATGACCATGCTTAGCGCCCACATTGCTTATTTTTGGATTTTCATGTATATATTAGGAGTTATCCAATTGGCCCACTAGCTCATAGACGGTGGGGATCCCGCTTTTATTTATTTTTATACGTAACTCTCGTAACGTTACTCTGCTAATACATCCGTCCGTATGTATGTCCGTCCGTACATAAGCAATCTGTCTAGAATTCGGTGGCAAACCAGGGCCGCGTGCTAGACAGGACTGAAACTAACTGTTACGTCACTCACTATCAGTGTCGTACTCACGGACATGTGTCTGACGTGATCCCTAAAACCTAACTATCAGAAACACCACATATTGTCGCGTGTCTTGTGCCTAATGTCCGACTAAACACAAACTATTCCTAAAACTTCTACTATTTGTCGCGACTCGATATCCTTCAGTGCGATTAACGGGTACCCTATCCAAATCGTGCCCGTCACAATATTAAAGAACACGGAATACACTGTCAATGCTGTCAATTAGTCTAAAGTGTAAAAACATAAATGAGTATCAATTTTAATCATAATTACAGAAAATATTTATTTTGATTCAAAGAAAAAGTTTGAAAATATTTCTATTGTTTGAACGTCTGTTTGGGTGCACAATGGGTGCACACCTACACATGGATGCTATTAAGCAATTTCATAGTTTCAATGTCAATTTTAATCAGTTTCTGTTAGGCGTCGACCCAATAGTGTTAATAAATATTGAAAAAAATAAATATATTTGAATTCATTGTCTTTGCGTAGGTTTACAGCAATTAAAAAATAGATACTTATTTGATATCAGGGATGAAGCAACTGGGTAGATTATTGTCGGTCGAGGTACGCATTTTAATTAAGAATTTTTGTGATAATTAGTTTGAATTTAAGATTTATTCTGGGTTCATTCTTTTTCCAATCGTTTTGTTAGTTCCAGATGGACTTGTTTAAGATATCTGATCTTGACCATTTAAAACAGTTAGCAATTTTGTTGAAACATTTGCAACTCTGCTCAACATTAACACTGTATATATACTGTATGAATATATTTCACATATAATGACAACTATTAATACAGTATAATGTTGGGTAATGTGGAGAAGAACTAACAACTGGTAAGTGTGAGAAATGTTAGGACTTTGAGGACTCACAAGTCAGCCATGAGTTGCATAAAAGAAAGGTCTGAACGAATGTAAACGTTATTAATAATAATTTTGAATGAAATCCAGTATTAAGTTGAATGTGATTCGCGTTTTTAGGTCACTGTTACGGAAAGATTGTTTTCTTTGCACAACTAAACTCATTCATTCACTCTGTGTGTCAGTTCGCTGGTCGCCCACAGATCAGGGAAGTGAATGTCAACGCAAGTGATTTGCGATTAGTTTTTGAAAACAGATTTTTAATCAAAAAATTTATAAACGAATTAAACTATGTTTCCATAAATCCAATCATTATTTTCCTCAATATTATTGAATGATAGCATTTATGCTTGAATTGTACCATGCTTATTATGCTTATTGATAATTGTTCAAGATACACTCACCAATGCACAATGTGTTATATTCATATAATTTGTTTCATATATTTATTGCCTCTATTAGTGGTAAGTCTTATGTCTATTCAATTCAATATTAACAAATTATTTCGTATTTGTCTCTCAATTCTATACAAATTTCAATAAATAAATTTTACTGCGAAATCAAATTAATAAGTAAGCTGGTCACATTTCTCCTGCATACAAATTTTTCAGAGGCCTGATATGTAAAATGATTATAATCTAAAATATAGATCGGGGGAATGCTTCGTTAGGTGTCCTAGCACACCTAAGCATATTGCAGCAACTTATTGGTCTCCTGATAGCCACCTTATTGCTCTGGCTGAGATGAGGCAGCACTAGCTCACACCTACAATATTATACCTTTCTCAATTGTCCCGATCTATAATCTAAAATATTGATAAATTCCTAGGAATGAAATCATAAATAATAGCAACTATTAATAGAAATAAAGTTTATTTTGTCTTAATTTTAAATATTAATAAAACAGTTGTAATAATAATGTGTGTAATTAATAATTACTTATTATGTTTATAATCTTACCATTGATTGAATTACTAAATTAGTTCAGGTGTAAATGATGAGAATTAAAGCTATTTTTAGAATATCCTGTGTCAGTTTGCTATCAATTGTTAAGATAAGATCATATTATTTGTGTTTTTAGTTATTCTTTTAATTAGAATATGTTTTAAGACTTTAAACACAATATAATGACAACAAGTTTTATATAAAATATAATTATTCTAATTCACATTGGATAATAACTGTATCAATCAGCCTGTCTCAAATCTGCTCTCTAATGTACTGCTGCTGTTTGCTATATATGGACAGATATACTGTGCTGTGAACACAGTTATACACAATGTATATGGCCTTAAGCTATGCTTTGGAATTCAACCTCAAACCCACGTAATTCAAAAAATGAGTTTTTAATTGGGCAGGTACACATTGTATAGTAGAGTACAGTAGATACAGTGTAGTACTGTTCACACAATTCTCTCTTTATATTTATATTTATAATTTTCAATGTCTTTGTATTTAATATAAAATATTCTCAATTATAATGATTAGCATTAACTGTAAGTCTATTCTATTGTATTATTTATTTCCCATACTTTCAGACACTTTTCAAAAACATTTTCCCAACTATTTATACATTTATGGCTTTCAGTAGATTTTAAATATTGAATAAAGGGGTTGTCGGGGTTAGAATTTTTTCCTTCAGAATTTGATGAAATTTTATCAATGAATAATAATGAAGATTTGATGCAGAATCATGCAAAAATTTTGTTGAAAAAATCAAAAGGAAATTGACCAAGGACAATAACAAGTTTAACAAAACATCTAAGTTACAGGAGATAATTGAAAAATTCCTTCGGGACAATATTTATACTAAAGAATGGTAATTAGAAATACAAATAATCTTTTTTACTCAACTTTTTCAACTGGAAAAATTGTTTTGAAAACTTTGATCAAGAATTCGATATTATAAGCCCTCGGTTACCAAATTTCCAACTTCGAAAATGAAAGATAGCTTATCAAATCACTAATCAAAATGCTATTTGTATTGTGCTATAAAATGCATATCTTTATAGCGCTTATCGTCAATTATAGAGTCAAGGGAAAGGTACTTGGCTAATTTTGCTCGTCACTGATTATAATTAATATAAAACGGAGCAAATTATTTGAATTAATCTCTGCCTTCAATTTCTGGTCATATTATTCATGTATGCGTTTAGTATGTATTCCAATGCACATGAATAAAGCGAAAATTAGTGGCGTTCAACGTCCCTAATAATGACCCTCAATATACAGGGCCATCGATTAAGTAGAACAAATTCAACTTCATGTAGTAAGG
The DNA here is from genome assembly GCA_034693305.1 of Eueremaeus valkanovi. NCBI lineage: Eukaryota > Metazoa > Arthropoda > Arachnida > Sarcoptiformes > Eremaeidae > Eueremaeus > Eueremaeus valkanovi. The sequence continues at coordinate 7,683 of JAQIWA010002829.1, read as the reverse complement.
GTGGGATAGCAGACACATTGAATGGTTAACTAAGCCTCTCCCACTTAAAAAATTAAAGGCATCAAAATAAAGCCTTAGAAATCTACAAAGCTTCAGTGGCTGAGTGGATTGTGTGGTAGGCATCAAGAGCGCTGTGCCGAGTTCGAATCCAATCCAATCCAAAATTTTTTTTAATCAGAATCAGAATCATATCATATCTTAATCAGATCCACGCGGTGTTGTGTTGTAAACTTCGAGCGTTTATCTTCCATTGCGATAGAGCACGACTAAGCACTTGTAAGTCTAAGTGAATACTGATAGCTTCTGCATGCTTTCTGCCTCTTATATAGTGAAAATAACTATAATCTAGTCTTCTAGAATAGGTGAGTTTTATGATTTATGGAAAATTCTCACTCTGAAATTGGAAAAGTTTATCTACAATCTTTTAACATTGGAATTTTTGCATTCATCGTAAAATTTCACATTGAATTCATGTCATATGTATAGATTGTGAGAAAATAGTTTAACATAAATTTCACTAAAATTGTATATAAAACTAATTTTTACACTCAATATGTATTTTTCACATTTTATTCAGTGACAATTACTTTATATGACATTTTAATCGAACTAAATGAACTCATCTCTATCGTGTCTGGGATCCCGCTATTACTACATTGAGTTGAATTTGTTCTATATTATGGAACACACTGTAGATTGGAATTTGAGGGTCCATGTAAATCAAGTGTGCAAGGCAATTCTCATTTTGAAAAAAGTTAATCTTTGATGATAAATATTAATGGATAAATAAGCCAGTACACTGTTTTTGTTTTGAAACTTTATTTTTAAATTATGATTTACACGATTATTATGAATGCAATGATTTCTTGTGATATTTAAACCTATTTGTGCTAAAAATTATGACAAATAAAGAAAAAAATTAAAATAAATTGTAAATAACAACTAAATTAGACAACAATTGGATATTAAAAGAAATGATTTTTTCCTTAATTTTTTACTTTTTAAAACTCAATTAATAAAATAAAAGTAAAAAATGAGTAAAACTATAGTAAAACAGAACCGATTTGTTTGCATAAAAGTCAATATAAAACTCTTTGAGCTTTAAAGCAATGAATTGACAGTAAAATTAAAGAATATAATGATATTTAATATTAATAAGCGATTAATACTGTTATAGAAAATACTGCAATAAATAGTCGCAAATGTATTCACTGGTCGAACAAAATAAGTGACAAATATTTTGTTTTGTTTGCTATCGATTCAAAAGTTTTTAAATTTGTTTACAAAGTGTTTGTGCCGTTAATGGAATCGGATTCGGAATCAGATGAAGAATGATTAGCACCAGTAGGTGAGGAACAGGCGCTGTTGGAACTGTCGATTGAACTGATCGAATGGTCGCCATTGAAGTCAATGAGAAGATCTTCGCTATTGTCTGAAAGTCTTTTCTCGGTTTCAAAGCTTTTGAATATTTCGTAAAGTATTTTAACAAACTTATGGACTTCAGTGAACGTGTTGTATAGAGGAACGGGAGCAACTCTCATCACTCTGGGCATTCTAATATCGCACTGTAAGCAAATTAATCGTTTACTACCAATACTACTGATATTTATTGAATCGAAAAGAAATGATTGAATCAATACTCACAACAACTCCGCGTTTCTGTAACTCTTCCTGAACTGCAGTCAAGGGCACTGAGAAAACTAAGGACAACTGTGCGCCTCTTTGTTCTGGATCTGAAGGGGTTATTATCTCAACCGATGGCATGTTATGTGAGTTCCTATTAATGAGTAGATTATCGTTTGAACGGAACCCGTTTTGCATTGTTTGAGGAAAATATGATCTAATCATGAATTCGAGATAACCCGTCAGCAAAAACTGTTTGGCCTTTAGCTCCTCCACTGAGGTTTGGCTGAAAATCTGAAGAATTTTGAAATTGAATATAAATATAAATTCTAGTCATTAGATCTGAAAGTTTTCTTGTCATACGTCTAGACTGGCCATAAGCATAGCGTTTAGCACTGGAGAGGGATTACTCATTTTGAACATATCTGCGCCAAAACTCGGGTCGAATTCTATAAATAAAAGCAAAAATAAATTATTTTCTTGTAATTCATATCTCAGATAATCTGATTTTGGATATACAGTATTGCATAGTTCTATATTGCATACCGTCCTTCAATAGGAACTTCGTTTTAATGTTGTTCCCCCACCAGCCCTGAAGCATAGGGAAGGTTGAGCTTCCTCCATTTTGTGTGAACCTCTCATTTACGAATATACCTCCGATACCACCGGCGCCAGAGTTTAGATACTAATTATATATTTGGAAATTAAGATACAAAGTGAGGACAGGTATGATCAGTACAAACTTTATAAGTGCACCAGGCTGCAAAGTCTACGTTCCAGTTATGCAAATATATTGGCACATTTCCAACAGCATGAGCAAGGTCTACTCCAACTATTATGCCCTTGTCTTGAGCTGCCTTGGTCAATTTCTTAACATTGAGTAATTGGCCCGTATAGTACTGAATGGCGGGCAACAGAGCCACCATCACTTGGTCACCCTCTTTCTCTATCACATCCAGAATGTCTTCTTCGCGTAACAGACTTTCGCCCTTTTGTTGTATAAAATTAGAGCCAAATTAGAAATGATTTTATTGATAGAAATGCAATGAATTATAAAAAAAATATTCAATAAATTTTAATCTAATATTCAGTAATAATATTCAAACAATGAAAACAGAATTATCAAAAGTATATATGAAGATTTAGACCCGGGTCTTTGATAGAAACTAAAAATAAGTACCGGTAGTTCACCTTTGACTGGGTTTAAACTAAGGCCAAAAATTATTAGATGTAATGTTGCAAGATTAAATGAATACAGCTATTAGGCAATCAAATAAATAGATCTGAAGCGCGCTTTAGACTCAGCTGACAATTCAGATGATTCGAGAAAAATAAGTTTTGATAAAAAACTACTTTTTGTTTACTTTAATTATAGTTTAGATAAAAACATTGTTATTTTCCGCCAATTAATTATAAGTTCAAATAAATAATATATAATTGAAATGAATAACAAATGGTTACATCAATCGACTTAACAGTAATTATTACATTCTGAGTAAAACAGATAAATAAATCCAAATATAAGAATAGAAATAATATTCTAAAACACTTGAACTTAAATGAGTTATAATCGGTTCAATTCGGTTCTCAAAGAGGTTTCACAACTCTGTCTTAATTATCTCATTTGTTCATTGGTTCGCTGTTTATATATGAAATGTTCAACAAAATCTACTGTAACTAACCAGGCTTTGTATGAGCATTACTCCTATACAACTGTATAATGATACTGCCTTGCTTAGTTTATCGATTCTAAATAATAAACTATTCAAAAGATGTTTGTTGTGCTATAAATATTGATATATAACAAGTAAAACGACTAAAAATAATTTTTTAGACACGCTATATATAATGTGATACTGGTGCAGGTTGAGTCCAGCTCAGGTCGGTTCTACTATATAAAGTAGTTTATTTCAATTCGGATCAAAAGTATGCAAATGAATGTAGTTTTGCGTTAGAGTTGATTAAACCTTAAAACTGATTATTCAAATATTTTTAGTGCTATTCTCGAGCTATGAGTTGTGTTAACAGAACTTCTTTATAGACTTTGTTTAAAAAACTACTGAATTTAGAAATTTGATTGAAATTAGAGATACGGGAATGTCGGTCCTTACCGGTCTGGGCTTCAAGGCGACCAGACTGGCCTCAGGTGAAAGACCATGAAATCTTATTTGTGACTTCACGACGAACTGTAAAAAAGTCAAATATTTTCAATCAGAAATGCGATAAAAATAAATTGATTTTTCTTTCACATTGAATGTGAAGTTCAAACAATCAAAAGTGTTATGCAATTAGAATATAAACAAATAATTATTAACTTTTAATTAAGTATTTGTTTTGAGTCTTAAACAAATAAATTAAATGTAAACAAAAATAATTGTGAAAAAGATTGCATTGATTGGTAAGGTATGGGTATTCAAGTGAAATATCGATTAGAGTCAGTCTATTAACAGAATATAGGCTAAACCCCAATCACGGACTGCTTACGTGATTGATAGGTCATTCAAAGCGATTCTTATGCTTAAGAATACAATAGAATTGGAAAACAAAACACTTTAAAAAAATAATATATCGATTCCTGTATTCATGCAATCAATTGATTGTTGGATTGCATCGAAAGGAATGGCAAATGAAAAGTAAGGGAAATACCATATCAGATGAGAACGCGTGCTCTTCTATTATAATCTTGTGCCTTTGCTGTGTGGGCTGGTAGAATGTCGATAGGAGTAGGTGCAGATTGACTGTCAGTGCGTTCATTATAGAGACTTCGTTTTGCTTCGCACCCACTATTCGAGCCATCGGTCCCTTCGCCGGCAGATCAGACAGGGCTGCGGGCAAATAGCCATGGAAGTGACTGTGCACTCCTCTCTGCGACCAGTTGTTCAGTACTTCTTCCACGTAATGGTCAACTGATTTGGGTTTGACACCAAGTGATTGGCCGCACAGATAGATAGACTCCTCATTCTCATCGAACAGACGCTTCAAATCAACTGTCAATTCATAACAAAAATCAATTGATTGCTAAATATTTTTCTGAAAGGTTTCATAGTTTGATAGTTCATATTTGTATTGGAAAATAGATTAGTTTATCATTGAATAAAAAATATATATAAATAAATAAAAAAAATTCTAAAAACTAAATAAATTCTTTTTGACTGAGTCTATCATTTTTGGATCAATCGGGCAATTCATTGCTCGCGAATCAATGTTTGATAATCGAGAAAATGCCTGAACTGTATAGCACTTCAGATAAAATTAAGTGATTTAATAGTAAATACTTGTGCAGTGCTTAGTAATAATTATCTCTCAATTATTTGTTGTCCAATCCTTACGTATATAATTTACTTCCCCTTCACTTCATATCTAATACTTTACTTAATTATAAGATAATTATGGATTAACTTATAATTGATTGATAGCTCAGGCATCAGAACACCGATTGGCGATCAGGTCTGATATTATATTAGGATTGGATTGGATTAACAACATTTTTGCTGGCATTGTGTTGGTCTGCAGGGAAGCTACACTTCAGTTATGGTATAATTAATTAATTATAAAATGTAACAATCAATCAATTAATGACATTCACATTAATTTCGTAGACAATATAAAATCAAAAATTAAATTGTTTTAAAGGAGAAACTGTTTGAAAGCTAGTCTTCTAGTATTTCCTCAGTCAATAAATATTTGCATAACAAAAAAACTTATCATGCTAATATTCATGTCCTTCTGACTATAACTCATTAACATATATTAATATATTCAAAGAAAAAAGATATAATAAATGAGTACATATTAGCCACCAATAGATAGGACTGATTCTCGTTCGGAAACAACATTTGAATAGCAATATTGCAAATGCTTTCTGTATTTGTATACGAAATGCGTATAACTCACCGAAAGGCAAGTCCTTCTTCCTGGGGATTGAGAATTGTTGCCTGAATGAGGCAAACTGATCCTCGTCGTCGAGTCTACGAGCGAACTCCTGGCTATCGATGGGTAGCTTCCAAATGAGAGACTTTGTGCGGAACACACTTATAGGCAACTGTTTATTCATTTTGAATTTCTTGTTTCCTAATGAGGACTAATAGACAAAAGTAAATAAGACTTAACTAATTATGAAAGCGAGTTATAAACTGTTAGGGACTGTCAGATAAACAATATAGTTATATGTTTGCAATGTCAACAAGAGATAGGTGTATGCGATACAAGACTGCGATAAGACTTATCCAAATTCACAATTAGACAAACGGTCTCACAATTAGGCATTCGGACGGCCCTAACGTCAAAACCTTTTTTCTTATAATTTAATATAAACTTATTCTCAATCACTTCAATGCTAATAAATACGATACAGATTATGTTTTTTTTCAGCTTATCTTAATGTACTAGAACACTTAATTTACATACCTGTACACGAATTTCTGTTGTTTCCATCTCTGAAATCATTTTATATCCGACGAGTAATTAGACTAAAAAAAATAATTAATTTCTTTTTATTTAATTCAATACATAGAATAAAATTGTTTTTTTGTGGGTATATTACTGACACTGTTTTGACAACTTTTTTTCTGAATTGTAGGAAAGTTTTGCTTCAAAATCGAGTACTACTTATACTTAGATTTAGAACAGTATTGGAATGAATGCAGTTTTTCTATAAAGAACTGATCGACTGATTCAATGAATTTTTAAGACTGTTTTATATATCGAATAATTGGCAGAAAGTCTCTTATCTAAAGAACAGCTGAACCTTATTCTGACTTCACTTCAAAATTAATTCAGTTTTAAATTTCAATTATCTTTACATTACATTAATATTTCACTAAAAACTATATAAATTTTTATTTTAAACTACACTTAATGGCAGACAAATAAAAATTTTATTTATAGCAAAAAGAAAAGTAAAAATAAGTTTACCTTTTTTTGGGAGAGAAAGTGACAATTTATAGCAGAACGTGATTTGACAAAGATTTCAATGGTAGTCACCTCAAGCAGATTTTTATGGTCGCCTTGAAATCCAAGTTCGGTAAGTCCTACAGAAGGCTAGTATTGGAAAATTTTTGGAAACTTATAATTAATTTTATATAAAATAGCGATTAATTTATAGAATGACTGACAGACAGACAGACAAAGCGAGTGCAGACACAGCACAGAAAATAAGTGCCTTTTAAGTGAAGTTATAAGCGTTTAGCTCTCAGGTTAGCTCACACCGCAAAATCTGGCAACAGTGCAGCTCTGCTCATTTGTGTGCAAAGTTTCTACATGTTCAGTTAAAAGGAGAATTATCTATTTCGAAACTAGCTTGATCTGGTCCGTACTCAGCCGGCAATCCGATACTCTGTAATATTTAATACTGTATTGTGTTATATAATATATCAATACTTTTGTTATATAATTAATAAATGATATTTATATTTGAATGTCATTTCTATTAATAAACATTTCATTTGATTCAATTCCAGGAACTAATAAGAAATATATGAAATACAGTATTGACGACAAGCGATGCTCTCATAAAATCTCTATAAATTTCATCCAATAATGTATTCAAATGAATATCAAGTCTATAATAAAAATCAAAAAATTGTTTTTCGATTTCAATTATCAATTAAATTGAATGAACTTTTTTGTGATAGTATATAAAAATAGCTGCAAATCTAAGGAAATAATAAAATATATAATTTTTTTGTGTTTGTTTCGCAATATACAGATGTTGTCATAACATGACTGCATAGAAACAAAGTTTGAAAACTTTTTATTTTAGTCAAAACTAACAGGAATTTAGTTATAAGACATGTCGTAAGACTGTTATCACAGATCAGAAACACATTTTCATAATTTTGGATAAAAAAGATCAAAATTAAGAGCAGTTTAGGACTTGAAATGTTTTACACCATTAATGTTAGGACCCATTGACGTAATGCGCGCATCAAAAACAATTGTGTCAAGCAAACTAACGATGACGCAGGTCATCCTTTATAATCAAATCTAAATTTTAAGATCAAATTAACCTAAAAATGCAGGCCTGGCCAGAGGGGGGGTCCAGGGGGGGGGGGGGGGGGG
>JAQIWA010002828.1:0-12116 GCA_034693305.1 Eueremaeus valkanovi | reverse complement strand
AGAATTAGAGAAAAGAATTGAATTTTGATTTCTATTACATATTATAAGTGAATGAATAGATTTCAGTTGAATTCAATTTTTTCAATTGAGCGCTCATTTCGAAGATTATTCTTTTAATTAGCTTCGGATCAGTTTCTAATAACTTCCACAATTCTTCGTCCGTTTTATTGAGAACTTCGTCCATATTTTCAGCAATGAATTCAATTGTCTTTGTCTTCAAGTCTTCGATACAGTATTTGTCGAAAGTCTTCAGTAATTTAATGGCATTTTTCGGACTTATTTTCGAAAACATATGGTTTCCACAAATAGTCTTCAGATCTAAGACTTGATATTTGTCCGAAACGTATAGCAATTCTTCGGCCAATTCTTCCCATTCATCCGATTCTCTTAAATATAAGAATTTGAGAAACTCTTCGAAAACATTAGATTTAATGCCTTTAATAATGACTTCATTTGTTTGACTTTCAGTCATATCGTTCGCAAACATAGCTCTGAAGACATCCGAACGCGAACTCAGTATAGCTTTTGAGACATAAAAGTCTTTTTGTCCGCACTTTATGTGACAGTCGTTCAGTTGTTTGTCATTAAATGTGTTGATAAGATCTGAACTCCAATCCAAGCATTGATCGCATTGTTTATAAAGAGTGACAATGAGTCCAATTGTGAGCACATTATTAGGCAATAACTGACCCTTTCTTGCAATCAATTCATCTTTTCTGATCAATTCAATATTATAACCCGATTTTTTTCGGTAGACTTGTCTTTGACTGGTCTTCTCATACTTGTGCTCATAATTGTTGTCAATAATGAATACCTTATACTCGGCTTCGACTGTCTCTCCATTAGTATTACGCAATTTGAGTCCAACTTTGATATAATTTCCATAATATCCGAAATTTGAAATTTTAATTAACCATTTATTGGATCCAATGTCCAATATATGTTCCTTAGAGTAATCCTTATCGTAATCATTGTCATAATCATCGTCTGAGTCAATCAAATCTTTGAGTTTTAATATTATTTTCGATTTACTTATGATTTTATTATTCATTTCTCTCTTTATTATTAATTATAAAAATATTATAATTGTATTGAATTTACAATTAATTATTGAATCAAATAATACACAATTGAATTGAAATGCGATTAAAGTATTAGAAAAAGTAGACCACGTCATATGATTAGCACATAAATAAACTGGCTATTAATTGCTATCTGGAAATTTTCCATTTACACTGATATTACAAGTTTGCGATACATTAGCAGTTTGACTTTTTCAATTACGAGAGCATCTAACAGTAAGCAAGGTCAAAATATTCAATGCGAATAATTAATAATTAGGAAAAAAATTTTTACAGTTGAATATAAAATTAAACTTGATTAAATGAATAAGTAAGATATATGACAAGAATGCTATTAATGATTATCTGCAACTTTTATATTTACCCTGATTCACAATTCAATCTCACTCTATTCAATTATTCATAAATTCATTCTTTACGCATTGAATAATTTGACCATGCTCACATGCTTACGGAAAAGATTAGCTCAAATAACTACTTGAATACAAACCCATTTTAGTGACAGTTCTTCAGCCATTGTATTGAACTCTAATTAACTGAAAAATGTCAAACATTTTCCTCGTCTGTAAAGTGTCGACAGAATGATCGGTGAGATCTCTTCGCATCGAATGAGCCGGTTCTTTATTCTTTGCGTTAATAATGGCCAAAAACATTAAATCAATTTTTATTATAATATCAATAAAGAGAATAATTAATACAATATTTTGTTTTGATTATAGAAATTGTGTTTAAATTTTTTTTAATAAAAATTTTAAACTAAATTAAGTTTAATTATGTTTTATAATAATTACTGCAATTAAAGAATAAATAATTAAAGCAAACGTTTAGTGAATTGTATTATAAGTTGTATTGGATTTCAGTATTCGTTAGAATTAGAGAAAAGAATTGAATTTTGATTTCTATTACATATTATAAGTGAATGAATAGATTTCAGTTGAACTCAATTTTTTCAATTGAGAGCTCATTTCAGTGATTATTCTATTAATTAGCTTCGGATCAGTTTCTAATAATTCCCGCAATTCTTCGTCCGTTTTATTGAGAAATTCGTCCATATTTTCAGCAATGAATTCAATTGTCTTTGTCTTCATGTCTTCGATACAGTATTTGTCAAAAGAGTTCAGTAATTTAATGGCATTTTTCGGACTTATTGTCGAAAACATATGGTTTCCACAAATAGACTTCAGATCTAATACTCTATATTTGTCCGAAACGTACAGCAAGTCTTCGGCCAATTCTTCCAATTCATCCGATTCTCTTGAATACAAGAATTTGAGAAACTCTTCAAAAACTTGTTCTTTGATGTCTTTAATGAGTACTACATTTGTTTGACTTTCAATCATATCATTCATAAACATAGTCTTAAAAACATCCGAACGCGAAGACAACAGAGCTTTACAGACATAAAAGTCTTTTTGTCCGCATTTGATGTGACAGTCATTGAGTTGTTTGACATTAAAAGTATTGATAAGTATTGAACTCCAATCCAAGCATTGATCGCATCGTTTATAGAGACTAACAACGAATCCAATTGTGAGCACATTATTAGGCAATAACTGACCCCTTCTTGCAGTCAATTCATCTTTTCTGATCAAATCAATACCATTACCAGAACCTGGTTGGTTGACTTGCCTTTCACTGGTCTTCTCATACCTGTGCTCATAATTTTTGTCTATAATGAATACCTTATACTCGGCTTCGACTGTCTTTTCAGTAGTATTACACAAATTGAGTCCAACTTTGATATAATTTCCATAACTATTATAACTTATATTAATTAACCATTTATTAGATCCGATGTCCAAACCGTAATCCTTATCGTAATCCTCGTCATAATCATCGTCAGAGTTAATGAAATCCTTGAGTTTTAATATTATTTTTGATTTACTTATGATTTTATTATTCATTTCTCTCTTTAATTGTTTGGCGAATATTATTATTAATTATAAAAATATTAGAAATGTATTGAATTCACAATTAATTATTGAATTAAATAAAAGGATTGAAATGCGATTAAAGTATTAATAAAAGTAAAACAAGTCGTATGATTGACACCAGAAATACACTGAATATCAATATCTATCTGGAATTTTTCCATTTACCCTGATATTACATGTTTGTGAAGACATTAGTAATTTGACAACAAAAGCATTTAACAGTAGCCAAGGTCAAAATATTCAATGCGAATAATTAATTATTAGGAAAATGAATAAGTTTTTACAAAGTTCAATATAAAACTAAACTTGATTGTATGAAGTATGACGAGAATGCTACTAATAATTATCTGGAACTTTTATGTTCACACTGATGAACAATTCAATCTCAAACTGTATTCAACTTTTCATAAATTCATTCTAATACGCATTGAATAATTTGACCTTGCTAACATTGATATGAATCAGACCGTTATGGGTACCGAAGCCAATGTCAGTGCCGGCATGTATGAAGTGAATGGCACCGAACCTACTGTTCTTCTCATTCAATCCAATGACACCGAACCCGGCCATTGGAAAGGAGTATATGATTTCGCATTGGGTTTCATATTGGGCGCAGTTATGTTGGCTATAATTTATACATTCAATGTATGCAAGCAGTTCCCAAACAGCCCCGAACTGACCATGATCAAATATGAAAGTGCTCAAAAAGTATGCCTCCGATTGTGGTTTAAGAAGATAATCGAGTGGACAGTAATGATCATATTTTTTTGATTGAAACAATTGATGACATTATAGATAACGATCCGTTGAATGAGACAAACAGCCAATCGATCGATAAATTATGCATTTCTTGGCTTTGAGTTTGCTTTTCATTCAAATATTAATTATCAGAACTTTTTTGTTTTGCACTTCATTTCAGATTTGATCTCATTTTTGGGTTTTATTTTCTGACCAAATATTTTGTTTAATTATAAATATTTGTATAAATCGTTTGCTTTATTATTGGCATTAATTTGTATTAAAAAAAAATGATTTAAAATAAATATATTTTTCCATTAATTGAATTATTTCTATCCGAATATGTTATCTCTACCCCTGGTCATTGTCTTTATTGAAATTGAATTTAAAATTTTGATAATTTAGATCAAATGCATAACTAACTTATAAATTATAGCTAAATTCAGTCCAGACTACTTTTGAGTGTTTATAGTTAGGAGCGCTGGCAGAGTGGAAAGGGAGGCGATAGAGGATCGGTAGATATGTTTTCATAAACTTTGGATTTTTTTTAGTTTCAGCCGAATATTATTTGTTTTGAATATTCTTTAATTCGGAGATTTGAGTTGATATTGATATTGTGTACACGCATTCCGATCCTTAAGCATAGGTTAGTCCACTTGCAGAGCATATAATTGTTTCTCACGAAATATTTCAATAGATTTCAATTTGATTTTCTTTTGTTTATTGCAATACTGTATTTCGTGTGAAACCATTAAAAACTGACTTTTATTGCTGGAACAGCTCTTGAGACTAGTATTGTCGCCTATAAATCCGATCTCTTATAATTAGTGCCTGGATTTATAGGTAAGAATACTAGTCTCGAGAGCGGTTCCAACAATGCAACAGTTAGTTTTCAATTGTTTCTCACGAAATATTTCAATAGATTTCAGTTTTATTTTCATATATTCAAAGAAATATTTCGTGTGAAACAATTGAAAACTGACTTTTGCATTGTTGGAACCGCTCTCGAGACTAATAATCCGGGCACTACTAATAATGCACATGGAAACCAATACCATACCAACCACCGACTGCTTAACAATTGCATCGATACCAGACATGACTTCCCACCACTCTATTGCATAAGACGTAAAGCACTGAAAACTCAGTCTTCACTTGTTTGACAAGTGAGCCTTAAATCACATATTAATAGAGTATTAATAGTCTTCTCAGTAGTGTTTGCATTCATATCATATCAATAGTTAATTCAATTGATTTCTAACTTATACTGTAATGAAGACAATAGTATTTGTATACTCAGTGCTGACTACTTGTGTCCTCTTCTATTGGTTGGACCGCATCTATGACCCCATTATGGGTACCGATGTCATTGTCAGACTGTGGGCGCACGAAGACAATGGCACCGAAACTATTGTTCTTCGCATTCAATCCTATGGTTTGAAAGCCTTTATCAAAAGTATAAATGCTTTCGATTTGTTAGTATTGCTGTCCCTAATGCTGACGGCTATAGTGCTCATTGCACTCTACCTATACGTGTGCCCCGGCTATACATTAGGCCAGGCTCTCATTGAATTATTGCCCGACCCCTGAAGAACACAATCAATTAAAGAAAGAGATAATATGTGAAGAATGTGTCCAACGTTTCAGTCGATTGTCTATTGATTGTCACAATAATTGTTGTTTTGCTATCGATTTGAATCAAATTTACTTTTATTTAATTTTTGTAATTGTTTTTCAGTTTATTTAATTTAATTAATTTCTATTTATTTAATTTATTTAATGCTATTATATGTTATTGTATTGTAAAACGAGTCTTATTTATACAGTATATCAAATGATTTTCTATCAATCAGTGAATACGTATTAACAATAAAGTGTTTTTGCGTTTGTTATCAGATTTCATATTCAGCTAATGTTTGCATAACTTTATTCATAAACAGACAGACTGTCTGACAGGCTCTGACTCATGCTTTGAAAATGAATTAAAAATGCTCTGACAAGGAATGGGAACAAGAGATGAAAGTTATTTGAGTCTACGTACTATTCCTCACCTATCGATGCATAGAATCGTCTGAATTAGGGATGTGCAAGGGTGGTCCAAGTTTATAGACAAAATAACCCTGAGTTTTAAAATTGGTCAAATACCCTTAATGCCCCTGTGTTTGGAGGCATGTGCTATACTGGCCCGTCTGACCCAGGCTGAAATATAAGATGGCACTCATTAGTTAACCCCTGTTTCCCATCGAAAACGATGTCCGCTTTGGACACACTTTCTGTTGACGTCATGTCATCCGAAAGTCAATTGACTGATCAGTGAATCAAATATTATTATTCGTTCACTTAATCTGAATATTGTATTCATAACTCAATTATTGATTAATTTACGAATCATTTCATTCAATATTATAATTAAAGCAATAATTGTTATAAAAGTATTACAAAAATGAATAATAGGTTTGAATGCAAACTATTTTTGTTTATAATTATATTCACAGCTATTATAGTGACCACTAGTGCTATGACTCCAACCGAAGACAATACCAGTGCTAATGACACCAATGCTTTGATTCAATGGTTCAGTGAACTTACTGGGAGACTGAAGAGCTGGGCCTGGATTGTATACCTGTCCGCCATTGTCATCATTATCCTTGCACTCTCCCTGTGCGCACATATGTGCCAGTGTTGCCAAACACGTGTCGGTGCTATTGCCGATTGCATGAGTCGATTGACTGCCAGATCCGATGCGAACAGTGTTTCCCAAAAGGAGAGCACAAGAGATAAAGTACCCATAAATGACACCAATGTCTGAATCGATGGTCTCTTTAATCCTTTCCTTTCTATTCAACCATTAGTTATAAAAACTTTTAATTCATTTGCTCTTAAGTTGACTTAAATTTTAATTTCATTTCTTATAAATTTTGGACAAAATATTGTTTAACTGAATGTAATATTTGTATCAATTGTTTGGTTTATTCGCTAGAAAATCTGTTTTTGCTTTAATTGTTGTCTCGTTTGTATGAATACATTCATTCCTTGAATTCATTTGAATAGAAAAGTGAATAAAAATCGTTAGCATTATATCAAAAGACAGAAAAAGGTTATATTTATTCGTTATTCAAATATTCTTAGTCCGACTCCTATCGCAAACATCACTCGAATGGGCTGTTGTTCTTCTAAGCCGGAACGGGTGACAGCTCTGGCACCACTAAAACCGGGAACATATCTCTGGCGCGCACAGCGAATGACGAAGACTCCGAGCGGTCACCCGATTACCAATAAAGTGACCCGGAATCTGATGACCAGAGCTGACGCTCAGCGCATACTTGTGGACCCGACCACTCCCGAGGACTTCCGACTGGTATTCGGTCCGCCTTTCAATGCCTGCAATAAACTGACCGCTTATTTGTATCTGACCGGAGTCGGGGGTCTGACCAAAGAGAACATCACTGGGATTGGGATAACACTAATAATTAACGCCACATATGAATGGCCTAACATTGCACCCGAAGGTGTCGAGTGCTATAGAGTTCCGGTAAGTAATGAATATTTTTTTCAATCAATTGATTGCTTTCCATAACTCTATTGACTTGTCTTCCGGTGCTTGAGGTCGACGACGGAGAGGTAGACGACATATCCGTTTATTTCGATGAGGTTTCAGATAAGATAGAGGAATGTGCGAAGAATGGCGGCAAGACATTGGTCCACTGCATGGCCGGCGCCAGTAGGTCTACCACTTTGGTTCTCGGTATGACTTCAATTGAATTTTCTCTTTCAGTTCTGACTACAAGTTCTGATAGTTTTGTTTGATTTTTGAAATGATTTGAATTAATGTTTTGATTATGTGTTCAATGCATGGAATGGCAGCTTATTTAGTGAAATACGAGAGAATATCCCTAAAGAATGCCTTCAATTCAGTTAAGAAGAGGAGAGAGACGGCCAGACCTAACATCGGCTTTTGGGAACAACTGATTAAATATGAAATACGAGTTAAAGGCCAGTCATCTGTTCGTATGATTCAGCATATGGTGAGTGGGATCGGAGTAACTGTTCCGGACTTCTATCAGAAAGATTACCCGGACTTTCATAAGAGAGAAATCGAGAAACAGATTAATTTGAAAAAAGCGAAACTAAAGGATCCGAACATTAGATCCAAATCACAGAAGCAATTCAACGAACAGACTCTGACTTATGATTAAATTAGAATTAATGGCAAAATATAGTCAATTAATACTGAATTTTATTTCTATTTTAGTTTTGTTTTCTGTTTTGCAATAAATATATTAATAAAAACTAAAATTTTTTGCACTAATTTTTTTACTGAAAAAATATTTAATAATTAATTATTATTTTCTTAACTTTTATGCCATTATATGAATGACTTATTGAACAAAATTTTTCTTCTCGTCTATACTTTGCGCGCCTTTTATCCTATTTTTTGATTAACTCATGTAATTACTGTGAAATCGCATCTGCCCTTACTCATAATCCGGGTTAATTAACTGAGAATATGTGAATTCAAAATCGCATGCATTGATTGTATTCAAACATTCAAACAATTCAATTATTCAGTTGAATTGAATCATAATTTCTGTCATTTATTTCAAATAAAACCTTTTGAATAAATACTCAATTTTTGAATATTCTTACATAAAATACAAATGAAATCTTATATTAAAATCGGTTTCATTTCAGGTAAATATTCAGTGTTTTTAACAAAACATTAAATATCTGAATGTCTTTATTTAGCCATTATTGCACTGAATATCGCAATACTTGTGCCAAATGTGATGGCAGTACATGTCGTGTGCAATCAGTTCGTTAGAAATAACCATAGGTTTGATTTCAGTAATGAAGACCCGATTTCAGCGCAAGGCCCGATGGCCTACCTGTTCATAGGCAATAATTCCTGGGAATATTACTTTAATTACGAGGAAAAGAGACTTCTTGTGGAAGAGGACTTGTTTCCCAATTACTTTCGGATCAGATATGAGATGAGTTTCACGTTTAAGGATCAGAACAATAGCTATTGGAATGCTTTCTATAAAGTATTCAATATTTTTATCATTTTTTTCAATAAGTATTTTGAATAAGAATTCAATAAATAATAATTGCTATGAAATAGAGAGACAGAAAAGTGATTGATATCAGAAATCTGAGCAATACTTCAATTCAGAATCAGATTCCGAATCCGTGGCTCAACTCAAAGGACTTTAAGCCGTCGTTCGCTTTCAATGACTTTAATCTGAAAAACATATTTGTTGTCCAACAGAACAAAGTTAACGATTTGTATGAGAGGACTGTTCGGGTCTATGGAGTAGTCGATGATGTGTTGGTCGACCAAACTGATCAGTCGAATGGATCGATACCTATATTCTTTAAAATCATGGACAGAGGTCTTGAAATAAATACAATAATACCGTTGAGAGGAATGGGCAACAAATATGGGATTATATTGCGGAACGCATTCGCGCCGTTGTATTGCATGTCAGACGCGGATACGGAATACGACGAAGTAATCCATATATTCATATTAATCCATGTATACGATAACTGTATATAATTTCAATTATCTTTAGTGTAGAATCGATAGATTGAATAAACTCTTCGATTGTCCCATCCCTTCGACGACCACAACCACTACCCAATCGACGACTGAGTCGATGACCCAAATGGTTACAAAAGTGATAAAACCTTTTGAATCGAAAACCGAAACGATTACAGAATCGGATAAGAAGTCCACAACAACTAAGTCTTTAGTTAACAGTACAGTAAATGTGTCTTTGAAAGCGATGACCAGTGAGTCCAATGTGGCGACAACTCAAACCTCTAGTATCTCGTCTAAGCATCTCATCTTTGATATCATTGGTCTAATACTCATCTGTATTCTCATTGTTTGCATAATAATTATCGTTTGCTTTGTTTTGTTAAAAAGTATAGAATTTTCTCTGATTTGAAAAACTAAACAAATATAAAAACATTTCTGATTTCAGGCGAAAACTTCAACTCAACTGAAGTAAAGAAAGTTATTGAACCGAATGAACGGGAAATTGTAATAACCCAGCAACCATTGATCGTTTCGAAAAGTTCCAGGTCATGAAAAGTTATACCAAAAGTTTGAATTCATTTTTATTAATATAAACATTTGTTTTGATATATATTTTTTATTTCGTTGTAAAAAATTCATAAAAAATTGTTTTATTAGTATTTAATTGAAAATAAAATGTTTTCTTATTTGAAATATTTTTAAAAATCCTTCCGTTATTAGTAATAAGATTTAAGACAAAGTTTTATTTTTTGACTAATATTTTTAGTTTTCATTTAATAATTTCATTCAAATCAGTAAATATTCTTTCAAATACTTAATTATATTTTTTCAAAATTATATATCAATTATTGTTCAGAAGTGCGCGCATTAGCCGATCACAAAAATATGTCGAAATATGTTTTAATTTCAAATAATCTTTTGCTTATTTATTCAGATCTCATATTAATAAAAGTTTGAATTCGTTTCAATTATTAATGTTTGAGATTTTTCACAATTAATACTACTGTAAGAGTGAATTCAAAAGCGCGTGCATTAGTTGTATTCAAATATTCAGACAATTCATTGGAATATTGAATCGGTTTCTATTAAAATATCTCTATTCAATTGTATTGACTCATAATTTCTGTCATTTATTTCAAATAAAACCTCAAATTTGAATAAATACTCAATTTTTATCACCACTTTCTTTAGAAATGGTGATTATAAATTCGGTCGGTAACCCCCCCCCCCCCCCCCCCCCCCCCCCCCCCCCCCCGAGAAAAGGGAGGGAAAGGTCTTTGCTAACAACGGGATAGGCTATCGATTTCTTTGCTAACAACGAGAATTAGGTGGTCTTTGCTAACAATGAGACCTTGGAAGGGAAGGTCTTTACTAACAACGGGATAGATGGTTAGGGTATAGATCTTTGCTAACAACAAGAACTTTAAGCTAGAGAAGGTCTTTGCTAACAACGAGAAAAAGTTTGAAAATTTGAGAAATTTGATGAAAAAGTATTGAAAAATGTCAAAATTTGATGAAAAAGTAGTGAAAAATGCAGAAATTTAATGAAAAAGTAGTGAAAAATGTCGAAATTTCATGAAAAAGTAGTGAAAAATGTCGAAATTTCATGAAAAAGTAGTGAAAAATGGAGAAACTTCATGTAAAAGTAGTGAAAAATGCAGAAATTTGATGAAAATGTAGTGAAAAATGTCAAAATTTTATGAAAAAGTAGTGAAAAATGTCTAAATTTCACGAAAAAGTAGTGAAAAATACAGAAATTTGATGAAAAAGTAGTGAAAAATGTCGAAATTTGTTGAAAAATAGTTAAAAATGCAGAAATTTGATGAAAAAGTAGTGAAAAATGTCGAAATTTCATGAAAAAGTAGTGAAAAATGGAGAAACTTCATGAAAAAGTAGTGAAAAATGCAGAAATCTGATGAAAAAGTAGTGAAAAATGGAGAAATTTGATGAAAATGTAGTGAAAATGTTAAAATCTGATGAAAAAGTAGTGAAAAATGGAGAAACTTCATGAAAAAGTAGTGAAAAATGCAGAAATTTGATGAAAAAGTAGTGAAAAATGGAGAAACTTTATGAAAAAGTAGTGAAAAATGCAGAAATTTGATGAAAAAGTAGTGAAAAATACAGAAATTTGTTGAAAAAGTAGTGAAAAATGTCGAAATTTCACGAAAAAGTAGTGAAAAATACAGAAATTTGATGAAAAAGTAGTGAAAAATGCAGAATTTGATGAAAAAGTAGTGAAAAATGGAGAAACTTCATGAAAAAGTAGTGAAAAATGCAGAAATTTGATGGAAAAGTAGTGAAAAATGGAAACTTTATGAAAAAGTAGTGAAAAATGCAGAAATTTGATGAAAAAATAAAGAAAAAGTTCAAAATATGATGAAAAAGCAGTGAAAAATGTCGAAATTTCATGAAAAAGTGAAGAAAAAGGTAGAAATTTGATGAAAAAGCAGTAAAAAAGGGTAGAAATTTGATTAAGAGTGAAGAAAAAGGTAGAAATTTCATGAAAAAGTAGTGAAAAATGCAGAAATTTGATGAAAAAGTATTGAAAAATGTCGAAATTTCATGAAAAAGCAGTAAAAAATGCAGAAATTTGATGATAAAGTCGTGAAAAATGCAGAAATTTGATGAAAAAGTAGAGAAATATGTCGAGATTTCATGAAAAAGTAGTGAAAAATGTCAAAATTTGATGAAAAAGTATTGAAAAATGTCAAAATTTGATGAAAAAGTAGATAAAAGGGTCAAATTTGATGAAAAAGCAGTAAAAAAGGGTAGAAATTTGATTAAGAGTGAAGAAAAAGGTAGAAATTTCATGAAAAA
>JAQIWA010002827.1:0-12118 GCA_034693305.1 Eueremaeus valkanovi | reverse complement strand
GTTTTTAATCAGAATTGAGTGAAGTTTTGCTCGACTTTTGTGAGCATTTTTGGTGACCAAAACACAGATATAGTTAAAGAAAATGAGAGAAATCTGTAATAATACGAAAAAAATACATAAACCGATGCGAACGGAAAGACTTGTGTTTTGGTTTTGAATTAAATATAAGAATATATTCAGGAATATTGGGTCCGCATAGTAGACAATCAAAAGGCCGTATTTGTACAATACATTCAAATTATTGGTTAGTTTTGTAACAAAATTATGTTTTGCTATAATCTTCGTCAACGGTCTGTTGTTTCCATTTTTGAGGCAATCATTTAATCTATCGTTGATTTGTTGGAATTGATATTTGAGATGAAGAACCGATAAATACCAGATACAGCAGCCGGCGTTAAACTGTACTGTGCCGTTAAATAGGCCTATAATTGTAATTAAACTCCAGAATATTACTGTTAGAATTGAATAGCCATTTGTTTCATCAAAATATGCCACAAAATCACATCCAATTAACATTGTTGAAAATAGGAACATTATAGCTATGCAGGGTACTTCTAAGTTGTACTTTGCTAGAGCATTGACAGTTCGGCCAAATTTTATGGAATATTTTTCTCTCAATTCCAGTGATTTCTTCTTCACTTTTATATCGTTCAGTAATTTCAAAGCAAAGAATTTCTGATTCCATTCCATATACATAAAGGTCGAGCCATAAAGAGCTACAGCCAGACAAGTACAGCAAAATGCCAGTGAAAACAATCTGGAGTTTCCGACCAAATAATGTGAATCCAAGAATAGATATCTGATTAATGGTGAGTCAAATGCCGCCAAAACAGCGCATCTCATGGCCGACAGAAATAATGCAATTTTCATAAATGTTTGAATAATTAAACGCTTTTTCGATTTGAATCCATTGCTATAATCGGCAAAAGTCGGCGAAAGGAATACATAATACTTATGAATGAATTTCTCTATTTTAGTCAAACCTATCGTCTCATCGCTCACAACATTCGGAATATTCTTCACACTTTCAATAACTGGTGTTATTTTATTCTTTCTTTTTAAACATTTTTTCAGCCAATTATTGTTACGTATAATGAATAACATTTTGCTGACATTTGATAACATTTTGCTGACATTTGATAACATTTTGCTAACATTTGATAAGCTTTTGCTTAAAAATAATTTCATTTTAAAATACAGTAAAAAATAAGATTATTTTCTGCGTATGAATAGCAACCTATGAATAGAAGAACTGCTTTCAATGCAATTCTGATTCTCAGAACTTTTGTGAAACTAATCATTAATAATACGAAACTTCTCTTCTGTTTATATTTTAAATAAAGAAAATCGATATTATATTTCTCTATAATATATATATTTCTAATTACATTAATTAATCTTTATTATGCAGTGACCAAGGTTATGGACAAAATTTGATAAATTTTTACAAGTAATTTGATAAATAAAAATAAAATTATCTAGCTAGTTGTTCTAGTTTGTAATCTTACTGTAGCAATATTAGAGCAAAAAAATGTTGGCACAAACAAAGTTGTGCTTGATCACCTCTGCAATTATTTTTAAACTTTGGATTGTTTTTTTGGTCTTTAAGAATATGAGATAAACAACATTTATTGCAGTAATAATTATTGATTTGCGTGAAAACATTTCAGAACTTATTTTGACATTTAATTACAATTATTATAACCAGGGATAACGAAGTGGAGGGTTCAGCCAAGATCCCCTGCGCTCGAAAATATTAAGTTTTCTACAACTATTTGGTTGACCAAAATCGAAAAACAGGGACAATTTTCTTTACTTCATCGCTCACTCTATTCGGAATATTCTTTACTTTCCTTATTATTTGTATTATTTTATTATTTCTAATAAAATATTGTTTCAAATAATTCTTTATAATTATAAGCTTTGTTAGAAATTTAACCAAAAAATAGTTTCATTTTTCTTGAATTGTTATAAACTTAACGCCAATTAAATAAATATTGTTTTAGTTTTCTGAATCATAAGAATATTTTAAATTTTTTATTGCATTCCGAATGCAATTCTATTTCTCTGAACTTTTGTGACAAACAATAATTAATTAAGAAATCGTGACTTTTGTAAATAAATTAAATAAAGAAAATCAATATATTTGGTCATAAAATACTTTATTCATTAATATCTTTAAAAATATTTACTATTTATAGTAAATGCAATCAATCTTCTTGTTTGTGAAAACTCTAATATACTAACTGTCCACTGACCAGGCTACGCCTTTACAATGATGATTGAAGAAAGGTGCTCTTAAATGGTCAGAGATTGTCACCATTTGTGACAAATATAATATATTATTTATTTTAATTCAATTTCTATTCAAACAAATTGAGATTTTTTGTTCATTTATTTAATTAAATACATATTATATTAAACAATACTTTTATGAGTTTTAAATATTATATACGACTAAAATAGTTCTCAACAGAAAGTAATTCATTGCACAGGAAGTCAGGTATTGATAGAACTCGTAATTATTCATCGGAAAGAAGTCATAGCAATAGAAGCCAATGTCAGGTCCGGACAAAAGCTCATTCAAAGCCATTATTCGTAATCTTTCTCTTAAATAAAGTCTGTTTTTAATCAAAATTGAGTGAAGTTTTGCTCGACTTTTGTGAGCATTTTTGGTGACCAAAACACAGATATAGTTAAGACTGAAAAAAATGGCAAAAGATATAAAAAAGATTAAACTTATAGTAATTCTGAAGAAAAGAGTTGTATTTCGGCTCTGAATTAGATATACGAATATATTGAGTGGAATCGGAGATAAATAGTAGAGAATCATAAGTCCGTATTTGAACGATATGTTCAGAATGTTTGTTAGTTTTGTCACAAAATTATGTTTCACTAAAATACTCATTAAATTCATGTTGTTTTCAGTTTTGACACAATAATCGATTCTATCATTGATTTGTTGGAATTGATATTTGAGATGAAGAGCCGATAAATACCAGACACTTGAGCCGGCGTTGGCTATATGTAAGCCATGTGTTAACCAAATAATAACAGTTAAACTCCAGAATATGACAACTATTATTGAGTAGTCATTTATTTCGTCAAAATATGCCAATAGATTGGAACCGATTAAGATTGGTGATAATAGCATGAGAACAATTAAGCTAGGTAGTTCCAAATTGAACTTCGCCAACAGATTTACTGTTCGTCCATACCTTAAATGATACTTTTCTCTCAACTCTATTGACTTCTTCTTCTCTTTTATATCATTTAATAATTTAAATGCAAAGAATTTTTGAGTCGATTCGAGGTATTGAAAGGCTGATCCAAATGTGCCCACAATAAGAACACAACAGCAAAAAGCACTCGAAAATAGCTTTGAATTTTCGATCAAATAATTTGAATCCAAAAACCAGTATCTGATTAATGGTGAGTCAAATGCGGCCAAAACAGCGAACCTTATGGCCAACAAAAAGATTGCTATTTTGAAAAATGTTATAATAATTAAACGCTTTTTAGATTTGAATCCATTGGTATAGTCGGCAAAAGTCGGCGAAAGGAATACATAATACTTATGAATGAATTCTTCAATTTTAGTCAAACCTATCGTCTCATCGCTTAATACATTCGGAATATTCTTTACATTTTGTTTTATTCTATTAAAACAGTTGAGCTCTACTGCTTTTATTGGCTTTATTTTATTATTATTATTAAACATAAAATGGCTTTTCAGCCAATTTTTAATATTTAGATATTTAGAATGAATTTTATTCAAGAACATTTTCATTTTTAATGTACAATCGTTTAATAACCTCAAAAAGTAACTTAAGTTAATATACTGTACTCTGAATAGAAAAATTAAAAGTCATAGGAGTCTAAATCCAAACTCGATCCTATTTTAACTGAACTTATTTTAATTTATAGAAAATAATCCATAAATTAGTTTTTCATTCATTGTGTTTACAAAGAAAATCAATACTCGAGTGCATTCAAGAATTAAAATAGATTTTATTTTTTTATTATTTCTACACATTGTATGCGTATAGACCAAAGGTGGCCATATGTGGCACATGTTCTTATTGCTCAAAGCACCTGTGCAACCTAATTACCATTTTAAAATATGTTTAATTGTAGAATTAACAAGATTAAATGATAATAATTCCGTAATCATTTTATAATTTTATTATCGATTACCAAATGTTTCAGTTTTCACCCCATCTAGAGATTGAAAAAGTTCAGAATTTTAAGCAATTTAATGTGGATCACTTATCGGGTTGGGTTTTTTCCAAGTATTGCCTTGGCCAAATATTAAAATTATCTTTATATAAGGATGGTATTTTGATGGAAGTTGCTTTACTGTAGTATTGGTACTGCAATAAATTGTGCTGAAGACGCCTTTCTTTGCACATCCTTTATAATACATATGATATTAATTATAATATTTATTCGTTTTCTTGAAATTATTTTAAATTCATAAAAAATTGTATAAAATATCCATTAATTAAATTATTTTTATACAAATATTGTCAATGACTGCATGACTTTGTGAAATCAATTTTAAATAGGGATTACCAAGGGAGGTGTTTAGCCCAAATATCACCTAGGTTTTGAAAGCTTGCAAAATACCTCTCCTGTTTTTGAGGCGGAGCTACTTAAACTTGATTAATTAACTTTTTTTTACCCAGGAACAACTAAATATAAGTTAAAAACTTGTGTTACAATTATTTTTGTTTTTACATTTTTTAAAACTCAAAATACAGGTAAAAAGAGCACGGGTTGATTGTGTTGACTGAGTAATAACCAGATTATGGTTCAAACATTAACTTATAGGGTATTAGCGTTGGCGTGGATTACAGCGCAGAGACAACTGATCCACGACAGGACTGCATCGAGAAGTACATGGGATCAAAGCTATGACTTTATTGTTGTCGGCGCCGGTAATGCCGGTTGTATTATAGCGAACAGATTGACTGAAACCCCAAGGGTTAGGGTATTATTACTGGAAGCTGGAGGACCACAAAGTGCGCTATTCAATGACATTCCCGGAGCTGTGTTTATGGAAGGGATAGAAATGAACCAGTGGCAATATCACAACGAACCGCAAAAAAATCTTGGAAAGAAATGGGCTGGTGGTCGAATACCTGAACCCAGAGGCAAAACAATAGGGGGCAGTTCGACGCACAATGAGATGATTTTCGAGAGAGGAAATCGAAAGGATTTTGATAATTGGGTCACAAGTTATGGCGCAAAGGGTTGGGGTTTTGACGATGTTTTGCCGTATTTTAAAAGATGGGAAAATAATACGGACCAGAGAATTGTCAGACAAAGTCCTGGATATCATGGCACTGGAGGTCCGGTGCAATTAACTACTCCATCAAATCCTCCAAAAATACTATTATTGCTGACTAAGGCTTACAATGAGTTGGGTTTCGCCACAAAAGATATAAACGGCGCGAACCAAACGGGAACTATGATTGCGCAGTCATTTATCAATACTATGGGCTTGAGATCCAGTATCGGCAATGCATACGTCGATCCCAATCCACACGAACAGAATCTACATATAGTGACGAAAGCACTTGTCGTCAAAATTCTGTTCAACGGTTTGACCGCAACGGGAGTTGAGTTCATAAGGAATGACAAGTCGTATAAAGTTTTTGCCAAAAAAGAAGTCATTATATCCGGCGGTGAGTTATTTGAAAGCTATAAAGACAGGCATTTCATTGTTTCAATTGACCTGAGCTCGGATACAGATAATAATGTCTAAAACTGACAGAAAGAAGCAATAAATGCCCTGCTCACATTGATTATGGAAGAATTGCGTTTAGAATGAAACCGGGTTAGAATTAGAATTAAAGCAATGAAAATATAGAAAATTTGATCAGTTACAATTAGATTAAAATCAAATGAACCCCAAATTCTGATATTTATTTTTCTTCTCTCACTGCTGACAAAGACCTGGCTTATGATTGTCTATTTTAGAATATAATTATTTCGATTTCCCAGTGTTTTGTAATTCTTGAAAGGGTCATTCATTTATTAATTATAAATAATTTTTGTGAAATATAATTAGTTATTGTTATATCGATTGTTATATTCTGAAGAAAATTCTTTCAACTCTTTTCAAATTAAGAGTATATAACAGATGAGAGCATTTCATTTCACAATCCAGTGTTTATAAGCAAAAACTTTATATAATATCGGTTTCATAGTATTTAAACAAAATTTTATTTTTAGGTGCAATCAATTCACCCCAACTATTAATGCTGTCTGGAATCGGACCAACAGATCACTTGAGAAGTTTGGGAATACCTGTTATTCTTGACCTACCAGTCGGTAATAACTATATGAATCACCCAGATTTTAGTGTTCAAGCAACAATTACTGAAAAAAGTCTGATTGAACGCACAGAGCAACTGAATACTGAACAGTTGAGTGAACTGTATTTCAACAGAAGTGGTCCGCTTTCACAACAGGCCAAGAGTTTGCTTGTGTTCAGCACTGAAAACAATTCAGACAAAGACTGGCCGAATGTGGTGTCTGTAGGCGTACAAGAGGGGGAAAGCCTTAACTTTTATATGCTTTTGCTTAGATTTAGAAGTCGAGGGACACTACGCTTGCGGTCAACCAATCCATATATAGCCCCGATATTAAACCCGCGTTTTCTGGAAGACCCGCAAGACTTTGAAGACTCTGTCGATGCCATACGATTCCAGTACTATGTGTTGGAGAGAACATCTGTCAGACAATACGTTAATATTACTTCGTTTGCAGAACGAGGCTGTCCTGAATGCACCCGAACACGATATAAATACGAGTGCACAGAAGGGCTGAGATGTTTGATTCGCACCTATACTTCTACAGCTAATCACGTGTCGGGCAGTTGTAGAATGGGTTCAGTGGACAGGAATGATGTGGTTGTCGACCAATACCTGAGAGTAAAGAATGCAAACAATCTGCGTGTGTGTGACAACTCTATAATACCCGAACTGCCCACTGGCCAGGGTACTGCCTTTGCACTGATGATTGGAGAAAAGTGCGCTCAAATGGTCAGAGATTGTCATCATTTATAAAAAAAAAACTTTTTAATCACTGAACGAAAGTGTCTTTTAATTTAAATTTGTTTTTTATTGATTTTTATGTTTGTCTGAACCAAAGGTTTTTTACCAATGAATGAATTGATTTTTTGAAAACAATACAAAACTATTATTTATTTGATATATTTTTTGATACATTTATAAAATACAATAAACTATTAAATACTATAAAATCTAAAGTATCGCTCATTTATTGCACTGGTTGGGGGTGTGCTGCCAGAAACTCATGCCGGTGTCAGATATAACGTTCACAACCTTTCGAATTAATTTAAATTTATTTTTCAAAAGCCATGTGTTTTGATATATACAGCGCAAAGGTGTGCCCCTCAGGTCGATCAGGTTCTGTTCGTTCGGATTGACCTTGCCCGTCACGAACAGCATCGTTCGGAACACAGATTCTCTGAGAACTCCAAGGTTTGGATTACCGCCCAATTTAATGGTCACTATTCGGCCGTTTAAGGCAAAGGCATTGCCTTCGAAGCTCTCCTCAGATAACAGATTGCTCTCCAAATTAATGGTCAGGTAATCATTGGAGACCTCCTCGAATGAGAAGGCATTCGCATCGACCTCGCTTATTTGGTGCATTGATAAGTCTATGTATTTCAGTTCTATTCGTTCGATAATTATATAAATCTTATAAGAAATCAATTTTTGTAAATATTTTTATGTTTTATGCATTAATTGTGTAATTATTATGAAATAAAATTCGACTGATATTCGTCTGAATGTACCGGTTAGTGATGCAAAAGCATTCGGGCCAATTCTGCTGATCTCGCCTCCGATTTGAGCGCTCAGATCAATGTGGGTCAATTTATTCTGCTGGTTACCGCTTGAATAGAAGGCTTCTTTAGGGATCTCCCGGATCCGACTGCCCGTCAGCTTAATTGAGCGCAAATTACGAAAACGTTTCAATGCGTTGAATATACTGCAGGCGGAGTTTGTTTCGCTGTTCAAAATAAACCTGGTTAGTTTTTAAGCTTGCTAATTTTATGCATACAATAATACAAACCCGAAACTTGTGTCGTGTGCTATGAAGTTCTGGACCGACCTCTCCATCCCCTGGAAAGCTGTCGGTGAAACACAACTGAGTTTATGGCAATTCATAAGCTTAACGGTCC
The DNA here is from genome assembly GCA_034693305.1 of Eueremaeus valkanovi. Classification (NCBI taxonomy): domain Eukaryota; kingdom Metazoa; phylum Arthropoda; class Arachnida; order Sarcoptiformes; family Eremaeidae; genus Eueremaeus; species Eueremaeus valkanovi. The sequence goes on along the minus strand of JAQIWA010002827.1, from coordinate 3,900 downwards.
GGAACTGGTTGTCACCGAAGATATCATCGCCCAGTTCTTTGATCACTGGACTGTTGATCTCCAGACTCTCCCATTCAGATCCATACTGACCCAGTGATTTGAATATTTGAACCAGGTCGAAATCGATTGTAGAAAAGCAGCGAATATCGAGACCGGCACATGTGCAGGGTCTTAACTCTTCTGCTGGAGGACAGGTCGATTTCGGTTCTTCGTCTATCTCTGCTTTGACTACACCGACGCTCAAAATTAAGGCAATGGATATAACTGTGCGATTGATAAAGAATTTGTATTAAAAATATTAATTTCAATCATAAATGTCGTATTCGTTGAGACAATAGTTATATATTTGCAGAGATGCCGATCGATAGCCGAAATTTGATAGTAAATAAATCATCAAGGTTGAAAATAAAACTAGAACATTTACATTAAAAGCTGTTTTTTCATTGCCATATCCAAGGGTTGACAACAATGAAATCAACTTGTTTCAAATAAAATTAATAAGAGCAAGCTCATCTCCACCTCTGTATATAGAATAATGTTTGTCTCTGTGTTATCCAGGTAATCATAAGTAAGCAAAGAATATTTACAGTTGCGTACATTTTGGATGAGTCATTGATGAAATAGACTAGGAGAAATGGACAATGTGCATTGGAACATATAAATATGAGCTATGCCAATATGGAATTAATTTACAGTATTTTAGGCTTCATTTTAATTATATTCGGTTTCGTATTACAAATATATTACGTATTGACAAAAGCAAAAAGTATTTGATTTTCTGAAATAAATAGACAGAAGTCTAAGGAAAGAAATCATTTGTCTCCACAATAATCATTAGAAAAGCAAAGAATATTCGCTCAAAACGTATGGAAATAAGTATTGAAACGAATAAGAAATGCGAGAAAAATGGAAAACAAATAAAAACTTATGAATCGATTGCATCGCATATGATATCAAAAGCAGAAAAGTTTTGCCAAAGACACACATCTATCCATAAGGAATCGAAACTATCTACCGGTGCCGATAACAGCACCGAATATCGTGCAAATACTCAGCACAAACCCAATGCAAGTGATTAATACAAATTCAAAAGTTATACATATTTTACAGAACATAGGCTTTGAATGCGATAAATGTCTGCAAACTCTTGAATCGTAAGACTTGTTGACTGAGCACAAGGATGACAAACATCAACAAGAATACCAGTCCTCTTACTGTCAACAGTTTCACGATTATGATTCTGCTCTCATGTGATTTTCTAACCCAAAACAAGGACTCAATGGCCAGACAGAACCTGAATGTAATGAATGGTAGGAAAAGCATAGAGAACTGGTTGGACACCGGAATAGCTCTGAATATGATCTGAGTTTTGGATCCGAAGAGAGACTCAAATGCATAAAAACTTTATTCACAACGAGTTTAAAGAAAGAGAAAAAGTTTTAATATTTAAACGATATTTAATTCAATTAAATATAAACCGAATGAACTGTGTTTTGAATAGCACTTCAATTATGTTATTCTGTTTTCATTCGTAAAATCGATAAAAAATATTTTTGGAAATTAATTCAAATTATTATTATACAAAAATGTTTTTAATGACAAAATATTGAATTAAAGTAACGAATAATTTTAGAACTATTTTGCGGATCAATTGCTACGAGAACTGTAAGTTAGCCCTGGGATATTTTAAAGTGAATTTACCCCAAGGTTAGTAAATAAGTGAATCATAGAGTCTTTGCCAAAGTATGATATTACTTAAGTTCATATTTGAAATATAATAAGTGCCTGAATATATACAGCCCTATAATAGGGCTTTGTCCATTTTAGGTTTTACCCACTTTTCCCGGAATAAAGGCTTGAATAATAAAATGAAAACAAACGATGAATACAAATATGAAAGTCTATGTGAACTCAATTTGTTTCAGCTTTACTCAAGTATTGGGAAAACAAATACAAAACTTGATTGCTATTAATTAGTGTTGACATTCAGCTAATTAGATTGGAGTGGCCTTTGAATTGAGCATGCACATGCACTCTTATGGCGCACACCTGCCTGGCAGCTTCCTTGTGAGCCGACTCCCTGGTCACTCCCACTCACGCATTAACCTCAATGTTTATCTCTGTTCTGGTTATGCATATCATTCACTATGTGTTTGTTGTTTACCTTAAAAAGTCATTGGATTTCAAAAACCATTTAATTGTTTTGTGCTTTTAATTCAGTTGCGATCAATGTTTGCATTAATTTAATTGTATTTCAAATGTATTTAATATTATGAGTGAAATAATGGCCGATATATTGGTTGAGTTGAGAGAAGAAAATAACAGAGTTTTGAATGAATTGTGTTTTGAACGCAATTTGAATACAATTTTGGAAAATATTAGAAACTATTCATTAGTTTTGATAAATAACTGCAAATGTATTCAAAACAATAATATTATCGAAAAATTAAATCAATTTAATAGAGATTTCGCGGAATTAAAGGCAAAACAAAGTCTAAAAAATGTAAACAAAAATCAAAATAAGTGTAAAAATAGTAAACAAATGAAAAGAATAATTGAATTCAAAAACAGTTTTAATACAAATACTATTCAATTGATTGACAAGAAATCAAATGATTTGCAAATCAAACAAAATTCAGGTATTTTTCCGATTATTTAAAAAATAAAATATTCATTAAATGCAAAAAATATTAATAATTTTCTCTATTTTTTCAGTGAATTTATCGCAAAATAAGAGACAAAACATCAATAATAGCGTAAAGAATAGTATATTATATAAGAAATTAAAATCAGAACAAAATATATGCAAAACAGAGAGTAATTCAAAGTTTAGTTTAATAACAGAGTTATTGAAAATCAATAAGAGATCAGAAGATTTAGACAACTATTCAGACGACACGTCGGATAAGAGCTGTTCAGAAGTGAATCCAAATATTATTTCATTTGATTTCCGTTGCGATGAATGCGAAGAAGATTTTGGATCGGATTTGGATCTGAAAACACATATCAATAGTATTCACAGCAAAACAAGTGATACTATTGAGCCGTTTGTTTGCGACAAATGTACGGCCAGTTTCACTACTAATGATCAGTTGTTGAGCCATTGGATCCAAACCCATATTAACACTGATTCAGACGAGACAACGACCGAACAGAATGTTTGCTACGAATGCAGTCAAGTGTTGGAAACAAATGAACTTTTATTAAAGCATTTGTCGAACAAACATAACATCCGTTCGTTTGAATGCGATTTATGTGAGTTTAAGACCTTTTCTAACCATAGGTTAGATAAGCATAAAAAAGTCCATTCGTTAGACAAACCCTTTATGTGCGATATAGAGGGCTGTTATGAGTCGTTTAGAACAGAATACTATAGAAAACTACACAAAAGGCAAATGCATTGTTCGGACAATCGGTTTGAATGCGATTTCTGTGATTACAAGACATCAAAGAAATGGAATTTAGATTCACATCAAAGCAGACATTCGACCGAAAAGACAATACAGTGTGATATCATTGGCTGCGATAAGTGGTTCGCCAACAGACAGCGCTTGTATGAGCACAAGAGGTACACCCATTCGAACCGGCAGTTTGTCTGCGATTGGCCGCAGTGTCGGAAAGTATTTCGAGTCAAGAAATCACTGAATAAGCATAAAAAGTCTGTCCATTCAGTCGTTTGTATTGAATTCTAACTCTATTTCTATATTATATTAAACTTTTTTTTAGTTTTAGTTTTTTTTCTTCTTTTTTAACAATTCTTTTCCTCAATATCTATACAATAAAGCTTGTTCAGAATTCATTGGCAATTTCCACAGACCTCTAGAACTATTGTTGAGGTCTGAGCGAAATTAATAGCTTAATTACCAATAGCAACTGTATACATAAACAAACCATACGTTC
>JAQIWA010002826.1:0-12123 GCA_034693305.1 Eueremaeus valkanovi | reverse complement strand
TTTCTCAAATTTTGATCAAAAGGATTAAAAATTCATAGAAATTTCTAAGTTTTTTAATCCGCTTAATGATTCAGTGCCATTCACACACTTTAATTTTTGTCTGTACTTACAATTTCCTACAGACTCTACACTAGTATTGACTGCAATTAATTTTGGAATTCAATTCATTTCATTCTTTGTTATAATATTTTCACCAGAAATTAGATAAGGGTTAAACTTGCTTGAACATGGTAAATTTTGAAAAGAATAGATCAAGTTTTTAGAATTTTTTTATTTCATGAATTACGACGAAAAATAGTCTTTTTAAATTATAATTGAGCCTGGATCTCTATGATAAATCATGAACAATTGAGATACAAGATGAATTCAAATTAGGTTCCAGTTTGACCTCGCCTCTTTGAACAACACCAATTGGTTCGGATAAAATACCAATTTTTCTATGCTTCCACCGATTGAATCGCTTTTTGATTTTCAAATTAATCAAGGATATGTTCTGTGTAATATTTATATTACGATTGAATACTGGCTCAACTAATTTGTATAGCATTTCAAACAGTGCTAAAACAGATAAACCCAACCATAAGCCCAATAAACCGCCGAAATTCGATATAAACGCTATTAATGTTGTTTCCGGAATGTGTGTGAAATACGTGTCGGGCATTCGGTTGTGCTTGATATTGATTAGAATTTTGAACTCGTCCCCATCCGGTACGAATTCCACTTCATCATTTTTCTTGATATCCCACTCATAATACCAGAATCGACAATCCGGCTGACATTGTTTGGCGCATGATTTTATTCTTGGCTTATTATTATGTTGCCAATGAATGCCACAGAATTTCATCTTGCTACTTGCATCGAACCATTCTTTCCTTAACATTGACTTTAATTTATAAATACAATCCTCTTCTAAATCACGTTTCCATTCATTGATTTTGCATTTTGTTATGCAATCGCTTCTCATATTAACAGAACTGTACGTATCTTCCAATGATAGCTCATATTCTTTACAGTTTGTCTCGTAATGACTGTCCAGTAATACTGTGCTTATCATAGAATACGTTAAAAAGTATTCGTATTTCGGATAGATTTTAACGAAATTCTCGCCGACTATCAGATCGGGTAAAGTGTTTGGCGAATGCATTGTTAGATAATAAGGTTTGGCTGTATGATCAGGGTTAGGCGGGAACCAATAAATTTTGCTCAATATTTGAATTTCCATATAAACCAGATCCATTTTGAGATAGCGCCATTCCTGATTCAGCCAACTGTAAAATGTGTAGCATTTAGTCAAACAGTTTTTGTCTGAATTATAGGCCAGGCTTTCGATAGGCCAGCCGTCATTTTTCCTTTCAAAATCATTGACCTCGCTTAATTTTCCAACGGCATAAGCCCAGATTGTACCAGAAGCAAGTTGAATGCTGACATTGTTGAAAAGTTCAAAAATTGTTGACCTGTTGTCCGAATCGACTAAATCTTTGACAACTTTCCCATAAATAGCATTCAAATGAATAATTTGCTCTTCAGTTAGATTTTTGTTCCGAATTCTTTCGCTGTAGTCATCATAAGTTTGTTTGTAACCCGGTATCATTTTGAACGCTCCTTCCAAAGATAAATAGCACGGGAAGCATATGGTTAATGCTGGCACAGTTTCTTCTTCCCCATTCTTCAGGATTATATTGACAACTGTTCGGCCCATAAGATATTCAGTGAATAAATCGATTGTAGTAAGGCCCTCAAAAATTATGTTCCAAACTTAAATTCAAATAACTTTTGAATGGTGATAGATAATTTAATTCTGTAAAAAGCATCATGGACAACTACTCCCCGCCGATCTTGCACATGATTAAAAATTATTGTACCATGACGCAATATATGCAATATCGGAACATTCTAAACTCACTATGTTACAAGGCAAACTAAAGGAGCTAGAGTAATGGTCAAAGAGCCAAAATTGTAGCCAAGGAACTGAAGTTTAATATGCACGAAAAATCACCAAAATCGGATTGGTGGTTTGGTTGTAATGGTTGAACAAATTTGTTGAAAAATCTCATTCAATAAGCTTGAAAAATTTTCAAAATCGATCTAGCTCAAAATTTCTTTAAAATTTGATAAGAGTTGAACCTCAACAACAAATGTTATCATTACATCAATTCTATATCTACTATAGTTTGGCTCAGAATAAAATTTAAATTTCACACTTAAATAGCAAATTGAGTCAATTATTGTGAAATTTTATTAAATTAATTTGAATTCAGTTCAAGGTTGTTTTTAGAAGCAATTTATTTCCTAATGCTAAATAAGGCCACAGCTTTTATTGATCAGCAGACTGATTGTCTGATCCAAACGACTATAAGGAGTGAATTCTCGAACTGTACTGTACTTACGATCGCTCAAAGACTCAACACTAGTAATGATTGCAATTGTATTTTGGCAACAATTTCTGTTCTTTTACTATATTTAACTAACGAGTATGGGGCTATGATGCGTGTCCTCGAGTTTGCCAATTTTCTCGGTGCCAATTGAACACTTAGGGTGAGTACTATATGTATATAAATTTATAGCTGCCAATGGGTATTGTAACGGGTAGAATAGACACATGGTCGATTTTGAATTTTAGGTTTTTATTGTTTTGAGCTACTTAGGAATCAGATAACCTGGATATTATATATATTTTTTGAAACAGCATTAGATGGGGGATTTGATGGCATAATGAATGATTTTATTAAACTATGTAATTTTTCAAAATTAAAATTTTTTGAAGAAACTTTCAACATCTTGGTGATAACATTGTTAAGCTTGAAGAGATGAGAAAATGATATATAATTTGTTTGTGTATGTATAACGGTTCTCCGTCAAAATTGAATTTTATTTTCCCATAGTATAAGCTGGGATCCCTGGATTTCCCCCTTAGAGTACCCATTGGCAGCTATGAATTTATATACATATAGTACTCACCCCAAGTGTTCGATTGGCACCGAGAAAATCGGCAAACTCGAGGACACGCATCATAGCCCCATACTCGTTAATTGAATATTAATTTTTACGAAATAATTCACTTATTTATTATCGATAATAAAAAAGTAAAAAAAATGAATTAAATTCTAATAAAATAAGAAATTCTAAACATATTTATAATATTTAATAGAAATTAAAATTCGATAAACATTTAGAAAAATTTATCTAAAACTACAACTTATATTGATTACAAAATGTATCTTGATAAATTTATTTAATAACATTTTCTAATATTTTTACTAGTACATATAAAATTTAAAAAGAACCTTGTTACATCAGATTTATATAAATAGTTACAGTTTTATTTTTTTTAAATAAACAATAATTTGGCCTTGCTATATTCACTGTTGCTGAATCTATTTCTTTATATACTTCGTATAACCATCTCCGCCAATGGCGACAACAGGTCCATGGCCCTTTTCAATTATAGATACATGCTTTTCAACAATAGGCACGTGTTTGACGACTGGAACTTCCTTGACAATGATCCTTTCAACAGGGACCTCTTTTATGATGGTCTTCACCACTGGAACTTCCTTGATCACAGTTTGTACTAATGGTTCTTTAACTACGACGGTATGTGCTGGCTCAACATAGCTCTTTATCAATGTGCCTCCCAGGCCATATCCATAACCGCCATATCCTTTACCATAGCCTCCATAACCATACCCGCCGTAACCTTTTCCATATCCATAACCGCCATAACCTCCGTATCCCTTATAACCGCCATAATAATCGCCTAGGTAACTACCATGGGGGATTCCTTTATAAATTGTCCTGTATGATTTATATCCTCCATAACCTCCATAACCACCATAACCACCCAGGTAACCGCCATATCCCTTATATCCGCCATAATATCCTCCGTAATATGGTTTATAACCCCCGTAGTATCTTCTGTAGCCACCGTATCCGCCGTATCCCTTATATCCGCCATAACCACCTAAATATCCTCCGTATCCTTTGTATCCACCGTAGCCTCCGTACCGTCTATACCCTCCGTGGCCATAATAAGTTGCGGCAGTCAATGCCAATAAAGTGCTTAAAAACTGTAAATCAGATAAATATATATTTTTATTACCTATTTATTAAATAGTTTATAAAATTAATAGAAAGCATCAAATGTCTGAATTTTTGAATATTAACTTGATAATTTTTTCAAAATTTAGAATAAAGCCCAACTTGATAAAATACACCCATATAATATTATTTTCATCATTGTGCAACTATCAAGCTAATTTTAATGTTTATTTTGAAAACTGTCATATAGAATAAATGAATCGAAAAATTATACAAGTTATAATTTAAAATTATACAAGCTAGGAAGAATTAATAATGTATAAAATAATTAATTAAAATACTTACAAATAGTGTTAATTTCATTTTTCTTGGCGAACTAGACTGTCTCACTGACACAATTTAGAAACTTATCTATCTAAAAATCAAAGTGCAGAAAAATAAGCTTTATTTATATGTGCTTTTATATGCAATAAAAAGAACATGGACAAATACGTCAATGAGAAAGTAATAATTTTGTTCAATAAATACTTTCTATTAATAATCAATTAATATTTTCAATGCTATTGAATGAAAAAAAATTTTATAAGCATTTGATTCGCAACCAAAAACATATTTACTTTAATTATTTACTTTAATTGTCACGACTTTTATGCTAATCCTAATGCTATTAATTGAGCTTCAGATAAATCGATGACTTCTCCCATTTCAATGTTACAGAAAAATATCATTATTTATAAATAAATAGTTATTAATACTATAATCAAAAAATAACTTTCATCAATGAAAACCTTTTTCATCTTTACCGTTGAAGAACATGATTGAAATTTCAGCCATCTTTTTATTTTCCCGGTATTTCTTCGATGCTTAATGAAAATAACTAGGTTAATTTTAATATTGGTAAGTAAAAATTGATCAAGATAGTTGAATTTGAATTTTAACATAAAGCATCTTGAATTTACCAGAACTGTAATTTAATCGGATAAGTTTATATTGATAAAATATTTTTATCATTTAGTATATAATTGGGCTAACATCAAATATGTTTATTTTTTCTCATAAAATATACCAATTTTTAAAAATCGAAAATAAAATATGATATTATGGGAAAATAAGGGAATTTTAAGGTAAGGCTTGAATATGCAAAACATTTTTAGGATTATAAGGTTAAACAATTTAAGGAGGAGTAGAAGAAAAGCTCATTTTTTTGTTGGGAAAAAATAAAATCACTTTTCAATAACTCTGATTCAAATACAATAATTAAAATATAGCTTTCATTCGGCAAACGCGTAAACCAAAAAGGAGTATAATTGATGTCAAGGTAGACTAATTTGGCATTCAATCAGTTCGATAACAGATCTCAAGCTCTCTCTCAACGATTGCATTAGTTATGTCTGCTTTTAATCTCTATTTCATCAGTCATTTAAATAATTTATAAATAATTGATAGAAAAAAAAATATATATTTTTATATAATTAATAAAAACAAATAATTGGTTTTGAAAAATATTCCGTTCCATTGGCTGATCTAGATTTAGGTAAGTTAGATACGCCCAAGGTGATTTCCTTAAAATAGCCAGAATTACCATTTTTCATTTCACTTTCATTGCGAATTGAATCACCTTGGTACCGAAATAGTATCAAATTATTAATAGACATGTATGATGTTGCTAAAAATTTTCAACAAACTTATTTTGGCCTGGGTTAATATACCATGAATATTTTTATTCTTTATTTTCGCTGTTTAACGAAGGCTTAATTCATAGCTTTGTTATTAAACTATTTTCAATGATTTCAACGAAAATTCATTGTATTTTTCAATGAATAATAGATAGAAATTGTATAACAAATAAGACAACTAATAATGAATGCTAACAATGAATATCATATCCACATCATTATTAAATATATAGAATGCTTGAAATTAACCTAGAGCAATATATAATTTTATCATAATAAACCTTGCATAATTCATTGTCAAAAAGTACATTCACTCAAATAACACAATGTGTACACAATGCACATCAATGGCCATAATTGTATTTTGAACATCCTTGATCATATCATAATGGAATTTTGATTGATACAAAATATAACCATTATATGTGAAAGCTATTTCACAAACATATTGATCGTGTCTTAATGGCTCAATTTAGTGTCTGTCTGTAATTATGTCTGATGTTTGTTACCATAATCATAGTTCGATCACTTTTAGTTCGTATAAAAAACAAGACAAACATCACGTTTCAGCTCATCTTTAGACACATTTGTGAAGGTCAAGGAAAAGATGAGTTTTACGTCTACTCTATGAGCTGTAAATAAAATATATATAAAACAATTATTATCCATCAAATTGCCTACAATGAAATTATTAATATCTTGCTAATTTTAAAATTTTTTAGCCTATAAATTATGAATTTAGTTGTCAACTCAACTAAAAATAACCACAATCCTACGAAGACCATTTTTTTTATAAATTTTTATAACAGTTAAAATTAATAATATATTTGAAATAAATTTACAGTTTTTTAGTTAAATAAATGAAATAATTTTATTAAATGTTTTGCAAATAATTACAAAAATCAAATATAATCTGTTTATAAAAATATTTAACATGCTTAATAAAAGAATATAAGCTAGCTTGTATTTTTTCTTAGAGATATGCTGAATTTTTTTTATTTATCTTACATTATGAAATTTGTTTTGGTAAAATTAACCCAGTTTTTGGTTAAATCCTTACACAATATTTTTGGCACAAAAACAGGAAGTTTTTAAATATTATTTTAATTTATTCTTTGAATTAATTTTTTATTATTAAAATAGATTTATATAAAAATCCTTTTAGTTTTCATCATGCAAATTGACATGGATAATTAGCCTTTATGTCTATAACCATTTCTATATCCCTTTCTATAGCCATACGAATGCACTGGGTAATGTTTAGCATGGTATTTAATCACAATTGGATAATGAACTGCATGATATTTGTGCTTGTATAGTCGATATCCACCATGAAATCCATGTCCATATCCATAGCCTTTATATCCTTTATGATAACCAACGTACTTTTTATAACCTCCATATCCTTTATACCTTCGATAGCCGCGGTATCTTTTATGATATGTTGCGGCAGTTAATGCCAAGAATACCACTAAAAGCTGTAAATAAGGAAAAATTGTTTTATATTTATTATCAAAAATTTTATTAATTAACAAAAGGCTACACACAATTTGAACTAGTTCATTTATTCAACATTTTTGACATGAATAAAGTAAACTGATTAACTAAAAACTGTAAGGAATTAATATTTATATTATTTATTTTAGAAAGTAAACTATCCAGAGTATATTTGGTTTGAGTCTATTCAAGCATGTATGACTATTAAAAGCATCTTCATAAAAATTTTATACTTGCAAGTTTATAAATACATTATAGATTAGTGAGAGTTATAGATACAATAGTAATAGATGAGTTTAAAATGAGAATTTTAGCTTCGCCCTAGTATAATTGCATCTAATAATTTGTAACTAGCTAACTGTAAATTATAAAATAAATTCAATAAATTCAAAACTCACCAGGAATATTAATTTCAAGCGCATCCTAATCAATCACTAACTGAATTGTTTGTAAACTTAAAGAATAAAAATTTTCAAAATATTATAAACTTCTTCACAAAACTATTTTTAACCTCAAGATAAAGTGAATGGAATTTTTTCAAAGTTTATATATGGTCAAAATTGTGATAAAAAATGATACATGTGAAATAACGTCATTGTCATACCAGAAGCCTTATTATTAATTTTGATGTTTTAATTCATAGCTTATATAAAAATGACGCCGATATGGTCAAGGTATTTAAGAATAAGGTTTATTCAATAAATATGAGGGTAATCTGAACTTCCATTTAATATAAGATTACAGTAGAAGAGCTCATATTATTTTTTTGAGTAAAGAAATTTACGATTAGCACTGACACCTTGATCATCTCAAGGTTTACTGATTAGGAGCTAAAAGTTTTTACATGTAATGCGATTTCATTGTCAGAACGCGTTTAGAGATATTTTTAGAATAAAAATCGATATATTTTTTCCCAATAATTAACTTTCAATGTTATTATAGAAAATAATATTAATATAACTTTGATTTTCGTATTAATTATTTGTTATTTTTAATTATCGTTTGATAAGCAGTAATAAAAAAATTAATTATTCAGGGGAAAAAGAGGAGGGACTCTGAAATTAATTAAATTTGCATAGATTATACTTGCTAAGCTCATTAGGATTGGAGACTTTAAAATTGAGATAATTATCAATTAATCAGGCTTCTATTAATTAGCCAGTACAAGCTGTAAATAATTGTTTATTATTATTTTAACTTGTTACAATATTGCTACCTAGTATTAATAAATAGGATGGGTAATTTTATTGTGAATATACTCCTGGCCATAAATTACTTTATTTATATGATATTGTTATCATTGACGGCATTATTGCTATAATATTAAAGTCAAGGCTTTTTCAGCGATTACTTGATTCGATAACTCCTATCTTAATGACCCGGCTACAATTACGCATTAAATCCTGAATTCATCTTTAATTAAAGCATTTAAATAAGTCATTGAATAATTAAAGTTCAATACTATATAATTTAAATTTTAAAATTTAGCGCATTTAGATATGATCAAGATAAGTATTGAATAAATATTAATAAGAATAATATTTTTTTAATTCAGTCGATAAATAAATTAAATACATATTTATTTCTGAAGGCTATGTAAGCGTAATATAAACTGTAATAAAACTAATAAATATTATAAAAATTAATCCATATCCTTTGCCCAATAAATATTGGAGAAAGGGAATAAGAGGATTTTATTTTTTGTAAAAATTATTTATCACCATGGTGCCTTTTTTATTTAGCAAATTGAGTTTATTATCTATTACATTTAATAATCAAAACGTAAAAATGACCCAATTGTGCGCTCAATCAGTTCTAGAAATAATTTTTCTGACCAGTATCATTAATTGTATGCACAAAAATTATTTAAATGGACACTGTTTATAATTAATTGTCCAAGGTTTTAGTTTCTATTCCAAACCCATATCTTATTATTAATTATTTTTACGTTTTTCGTCATTTGCTCCTATAATATAATAGTAATAATCTATTATTATCTGTGCTCTAACAGGTAAGGATCCAAAGGTGAACTTTATGTTGTACCTGGTTCATTTGTCTATTTTATCAAAGCAGTAAAGCAGAGATGCGACAGCTTAATAATCAAGGTCGAAAAAAATAAGAGTTTACAAATAAGACAATTTTAACTTTTTATTTGCCAAAGCCACAAATGATCATGCTAATTCTTTAGACAGATTATTTTGAAATTTATTATTTAAATTACAGTTTATCAAAAAATTAAAGTAGCAAGATTATTGTCCCCAACTCTGTTCTATCGATATATTGCACTATAAAAAGCAAACAAATAATAAAAGTGACGAATCATTAAATATAACTCAAGTGAATGACACAAAAAAAATGTCAATACATATACAGAGTGTCTGACAAACAATGGGTTTTTATCTCTGGTTTGCATAACAATGGATATAAAAATTTTATCACATTTTTTGCAGAGAATAGCAAAACATTTACAAAAAATATTATAAAACAGTTTACAATCAGTTAACGAGAAAAACAAGTTTTGAAAAAAATGACTTTTATTAGAAAATTCTTATTATTTTACTTCTTATTTGTGTTTGCATTCATTGAATGTCAAAATGATTTTAAGCCCAGAAGTGATGGTTATATCGGATGCGAAGGAAAGTGCGGTGAATGCGATAGAGCTCTGAAGAAGAGTACAGAAGTGGACACGCATTGCAAGATTAAAGATCACAGTAAGGATCCGCTTAAGAGCCGGTGCTGTAAGACATGGGAGGATTTCCGATGCTTACAGAATTTTGAAACTACTGTCTGTCCCCAAGATACCTGGTCAGATTTTGATGAGGGAGTTGTGAATAAATCTAAGGTAATGTCCGAAACTGTTTGTAAGAGCTATCCGTACGGAAGCAAAGACTGTAAGGATTCGGCGAATAATTTAAAAAATTTTAATATTGTTTTAATAATTAGTTTTTGTTTGTATATTGGGTTTAAATAGTTGTATGAAAAATACTGTAAATTATTACTAATAAAGCACTTGATTATTGATAGTTATCAATGAGATATTAATTGGTTTTCATCCAATGATCATAACTTTTAATTTTTTTTAATAAACTATCTTGTTTTTTCAATATTCATAATTATTGATAAATAGCTGAAATATGTGCAAGCTTATTAATCAAATTAATCTATTTGTTCATAATTTATAAATAAAATTTCGATAAAAAAGACTGTAAATTACTATTAATAAATTAAATTATTTGCCCTGATTGAACCAACTCAAAATGTATATTGAGCTCAAAAAACTTAGAAAGACTATTGTTCGTTTTTACAGATTACTACCCTGATCAGGATCTTGTGTAAATACAGTTCTATCTATACCGGCTATATTATAAAATCTTGAGAGACTGTGAATTCATTTTACTAATTATTTTATATTTATATATAAAAGATTTGCACTTATATTGCATTACGAATGATAAGAGTTATTTTTCCATAATCACTTAAAATTAGATAGTTTAATTATATTTTTGCAAATGTTGATAAATTCTGTAGAACTGCTTATAAATATTTCAGCAAGAACAAATTAAAAAATTCTAGTTTACCTCTGAACTAGATAATAAATAAAATTTGATATCTTATTAATTTGACCTATTCAATTTGGAATCCAATAATTAAAAAATAATTATCAATCTATTATTTATATAAAACTTTATTTTTAACAAGCAGTTTTATTAATTAATGAAAAATAATTTTTAATTCAATTAACTATACTATAAATACTATTAAACTAATTACAAAAAAATATACAAATGAATAGATATTTAATAAAATTCTGTTCCAAACTGTAATTTATTATTAATTTATTAAATGATTTTCACGCCTTAACTCAACTTCAATGTTTGGACAACTAAAGAAAACAATTAACAAATATAAAACTATTTAATCAGTTTTCATTTTGATCTAGTAAAATTTCTTTTTATGTTATATTCAGAAGTATTATAAAATTATTTCAGAAAATTAATAAATAATTATTATTAGCTTGATTATTATCCTATCCTCGGTCTTGTAGTGACTGTAAATTTCTTTTAATAACTATTTTATATTTAAATATCGAACAAAATATATAGAAATGGTGCAGGTCAAATCGTTTAATTTTTTATAATTTAGAGAGTTTAAATAGATTTGGAAAACTTTTCAAATTGTTCTCGATAAACACATCGTCTGACCTGATATTGTTTTTCATATTCTTTGCCAAAATTGATTCATTCACTCAAATGAAAAAGTTCTTAATTCAATTTTTTTTTTGCTGTTTTTCAAACAAAAATTTTATCAAGATTAAATTGATAAATAATATTTTTCAGCTAGTAAATAAAATAATTAACAGTGTGTCTTTATTAATTTGACCTATTCAATTAGTAAGGCTATTTTTGCTATTTTCCCAATGAGTTGAATACAATTATCAATTAATTATTTATATTAAACATGAATTTTAACGAACAGTTTATAATTATTTATGAAAAATAATTAACTCTAATATAAATGCTATTAAAGTGATTGCAAAACAAATAAATATCCAAATGAATAGACTTCTAATGAAATTGAGTTCAATAGTTCTCAATGTATGTCCATTTATATCAAGATTATTCTCAACATGTGTTCTGGTTCTTTCTGCAATCAAGCGCAAGCCGTAATGCCACCTGACCTCGTTCCTTAAATTCACACCCGTCTCAACCAAAATACTAATTCTGCAAAAATTAATATAAATTTTAAACAAGAATGCCCATTATGATTTTAAGTCCACTTTCAACACAATCTATTAGCAAATCGCTATAAAATCTTTATTAATAGCGGCTAAGTAAGGTAGGGCTGAAGCATGTTTGTAAAAGGCTGTAGAAGGTGAGGGAAAGGCTGGTGAAGGTTAAAGTAAGACTGGACT
>JAQIWA010002825.1:0-12124 GCA_034693305.1 Eueremaeus valkanovi | reverse complement strand
AAATTAGCCTATTTTAATGACTTTTAGTGATCAAACTTCTAAATTTCAAACGATACGATATTTTGAACATCATATTCAAAATCAGCATGCTTGAATTAGTAGCAATCGATGTATATATGTCCAGGAAAATGATTCTGAAATTCCCGATTTTGACGCCCTCTGGAGCCCTCCATGATTGAGGGCCGGGTTTTTCCTTTTGCTATTATGGTCCTTAGGGTCACTACTATCAATCGCATCCATTTTCAAACAAAAAATGTCCTTTTATAGCTTTACCTCGAATAATCTTCTCTTGGGGCCTAATTTCTAGCTTACACTACAGTATTATAACTTTTTCAATTGTGCGGAACAATACTCTACAATGTACTGCTATGTACTGTAGATGTACTGCAGTGTACATTCAAATCAGCAGTTCTTCACATTAGCAACAATTTAATCGATTTTTAATTTTTTTGTTCTTTTGAACAAAACTACTGAACAGTATATAACAGTTGATATGATATGAATTCAGATAATTATTATTCAGTACTTATTTATTATAATACTCTACCAGAACTACAGTAGTTGTGACCAGACCTGAGTTTCCAGGTCGGATGAGAAAGGTAAAATAATGAAGTCGTGTTTATAGCTCAGAGGGTTAGAGAAAGGTGAAACCATGGTTCAAATGGTAACCAATTTAAAGCAGAGGTTATTGTTTGGTAGAGCACAGTAACTGTTCCGCACTAATCAACGGAACCACAGGTAAAGCAAAATTCAATATTCATTTCGTGATTATCTCTCGACTTCAGCCCTTCATTGTTGAAAGTGTGCCCAAAGTGTGCTCATCGGAGATACAGGTTCTCATCTTATCTGCTTTATTCATTAGTTGGCTGGCCTTTCCATCTATATCTACCCTTCCTTTAAATGTTTATCCTTTCCGACACTTCCTATTATTGAATGTGACCCATACACCTACACTATGCAACTACCAATACAATGAGACCTTGCTCAATTGAGAAAGCAGCTATAAACGAATTGATCCATCTACATTCTGTATCTACAAATAACTAAGTACCGTTGATTAAACTTGAATAGCTTTTGAATGGCTTATTCGATTTTCAATCTGTTTTCTGCAAATTGTAGCCAGATAATGGTCAATTCCAAAAATGACCCCAATATGTTGATAGTTACAATGGAAGATACCTTGAATTGGCAATAAAAATGTACATGGTGTGCTCAGGTTATCCTTTGATTTATCTGATATTGTTATATACCAACTAGATTCAGTTTTTTACGAGAATTACGGATATTACGAAGAATTCTCATGAACTACTCAAGATAGAAATATTTAAATTTCATAAGGATAAACTACACATAATGCCCTATGAATCCTGTTGAATCTGTCCATAAATTACGTGACTTAATTTCCATAAAAAATATTTTTGACGTAATTTATAGTGATGATTTAAGATTTTATAGGACATTGAACTAAGTTTGAGAAACTGAAATCAAAATATTTCTATCTTGAGTAGTTCAAGAGAATTCCTCGTTCAAACTTGAAAATTCTCTGATTTCGTAGTCGAATAACTCAAAAAGTATTCAAGTCAGAAAATTTTCATAATAATATTCGTAATCCTCGTAAAAAACTGAATCGAGTTGGTATATAACAATATCAGATAAATTAAAGGATTACCTGGGCACACCATGTACATTTTTGTTGCTCATTCAAGGTACCTTCCATTGTTACTATCAACATATTGGGGTTATTTTTGGAATTGACCATTATCTGGCTACAAATTGCAGAAAACAGATTAAAAATCGAATAAGCCATTCAAAAGTTATTCAAGTTTAATCAACGGTACTTAGTTATTTCCAAGACTGTATAATACTCAGTTTTTATACTCAGTGGTGGGCAGCAGAACTAGGGTATGAAATCCCACTCCCCCTGGATTCTCAAAGAGGCTAAAATTTCCTAAATTTCCTAATCAACCCTGGAGTTTATCGAAGCAAATGATGTCAACATTTGGCGAAATTTTGATAAAAATTGACTAGATTACGGTCAAATATCCCCATTAATTCGACCAAATTTCAGTCAAATTAAATTTATAATGATTTAAAATTTAATGATGTTATTATTGTGCGGCATATATGAATTTGGCGCGAATTCAAAAAACCCCCCTCCTTGAATCCCCCGGAAAAACTGCAAAATTGCACAATTTATCCCCCAGGCTTCGAGAAGTCCACCTCTGCTGAATACTGTATTTCCTTTTTAGTCGCTCTCATAAACAATATGTTTGGTTCCCAAAGCCTATAAAGGAATAAATATATTGTTTTATATTTCGTTTGTTACACAATATATACTTTTCTTCACTAAATCAATCCGACATTTGTTTCCCATAATAAGCAGTTTTATGTTTTTTCTTATATCATATGCACTCAAAAGAATTGAGCAAAATATCGATTCTGTACTCATATCTAAACTATAAGGTAAAGGTCAGCAAACTTTGGCTTTTTATAGAAAAAACTATAGAAAGACTCTCTTGTATTAAATGAAAAGATAGGATATAGTAGTGAATCGATTCGTGCGAATTAACCTTTTGTTTTGTGATTCACATAAAGTCGAGTAATAGTAATAAAGTGTATATAAAAAGTAGTTTAGATCAGAGATCAGCAAAAGTTCTATTAGCTCTCTCTCTCTCTCTCTCTCTCTCTCTCTCTCTCTCTCTCTCTCTCTCTCTCCTCCCGAGCACTCACTCTTTATTCCTCTTTCACTCAGAGCTTCATTTAAATTCTCGCATTCAGTATATTCTTTATACTTGAGTTTGGCATCAATTTTTGAGAGCGCAAACCCAAACCCAAAGGACGTGATAAAACTTAAGGTTATTTATAGCAACGATTTTAAAATCACTACAAAATAGCAGAGAATATATTTGAAACACTGGTAGACACGTAAGTCCAGAGAGAGAACTCAAAATACTGACAGGTATTCTATTATTTATAAAACCTTACACTAAGTAATGATTAAAAAATATATAATTTATTATTTATTATCAAAATATTTTTCGTATTAAAAATTTCACTTAATTTTTGATAAACAGTTAATGAGTTTATTTTCAGCGAAGAATATGAATAAAAAAATAATATTCATTAAACGAATCATAAATTACATTCACATAACAGCTATTTGTTTGCAAAAATCATACTTTTATTGCTCATAATTCTGAAGGCAATCAATATATCAAAAGAGAATTAATTTAATTCTTTATTTAATAAATTGTTATTAAAAAGTAACGTAGTTTATATACCAGTGATTTATATGCCATTCTTCAGTGAATTCTTCAAATTAATTGCGTTTTTAGTGTGAAATGCATTTGATATAAGTTTTCTCTTAGTTTTTGATCGCAAGAACCGAATTGATTAATAATGTTAGTTATGATTGCAGTGCAACTTATATTGCGGCCAACTTAGCACTGGTAGCACTGGATGCTACAGTCAAGTGGAAAGACCTAATCGACGCTATCAAATGTCTAAAATATCTTCGCTTAACACAAACTGAAAATATGAGCTCCGCTAAAGATATTTCAACACTTGAATCAAATTCAAGGTATTCTTAGAAATATAAATCATTGATTCCAGTGCTCAGTAAACAGAAGAGAGTCAACAGAATAGCAGAATGAATGCAATTATATAATCAATTTTATAAATAGTCAATAAGTGTTGAACTCAATCTCAAAATAAATAACAAAAATTAATTCAGAAATGGATTGAAAATTAACAAAATTTACGAAACATTTTTGTCCCTTGAAATAACTAAAACAGCTTGCTATTAAATTGTACTTGTTCTCATTCATTATAAGAGTTTATTGTTTACACTGTTTTACAATTAATTATAACAAAAAGCATCATGGCATAATGGGGTTTGCTGGACTATTTGAATATTACAAATGTGCATGCTTGTTTTATTTATGACAAATGCTTTACGGGAAGCAAATGACTGTCTGATGTATTTATTAGCGACACTGCACTCAGAATCTGATAAAAAGTCGACTTTATCTCAATATAGACTTCTGGGTAGAGATAGTAATAATTAAATCTGTGGCCGACTAATGATTATTTCCATTGATTTCATTAATCAAATAATGATTGTGTGAAAGCGTTAACCAAAGAAATAATCAATACTTTTAGTGACACAATAGAAGAGGCAACGCATGGATGGCATGTATTGCCAGACGTTTTATTGGAAGAAATATTGGGCTTATTATCGATCAAAGAAAGACATATAGCGTCACAGGTATGCAGTAATTGGTTCCGAATATTCAATTCGGCCAAAGTCTGGTCCACATTCATATTAGACGACTTGGCTCTGACTAAACGCAAATTTAATTATTATTTGGGATATCAGAGAGTTCTGGATCACTACAGAACACAGGTTTGTATGCTTTGGATAAATACATCTCTGAATAGAACTGAACTAAAAATAGTGTCAAAAATAAATAAAGAAAATCAAATGCAAAACATTATAGTTGTCTTACCCAACAGTTTCCTTAACACTGAACACTCACTTAGACTTCTATTTATATTTGTCGACAATTTATTTGTATTTAAAAACATTTTCTCTATTTTAAAGATATTCATGAATAGAATTGGTATTCATTTGCGCAAAATAATTGTGAAACCAATGGAAAACTTTTTCAATTTATATGAGTTTATGAAAATATTGGCATATTTTGCCGAATTTTATGATCAAAATCCTTTGGACAGAATTAATACATTCGACTTCACCTTCTCTTGTCATCAATTACACGGAAAGGGTGAAAATGGTAATCAAGAATTAGTGTTCGGCACCGGAGGAAAGCTATTGCAGTCATTGAAGAGACTGATGCGAAACTTGAACGGTAAGTATGAACCGCATTCAGTACAGGACTAACACAATTAAATTCAATGTAATCTAAAGACAAATAAAATATCATTTTTGCAGTTCTTGATAAACAGAGTAGAGATATAATGTGATAAACCTGTAGTCGAGTCTGTACTGTAGGCTTCAAAATACTTTGTTTGCTTAATATTTTTGACATAATTATGTCTTTTATTTTTCGGTTGCAATGCTTTGATTATTTCATCAATTTTTTTTGTCAATTAAAGCCTTTAAAAAAATTGCAAATTATAGAGAATTTTATTTAATATTTAATTTTCTTTTCACTTATCGATTCACTGGGGCTTAAAAGTTAGATAATTTGTATATCTTTTTAATACTTAGGATAATATACAGTAATTTAAATTCGACTCCACTCTACTTATATAATATAATATCATAGAGTATAGAGTGATCTGAAACTAAATATAACACATAATAAAAAATTAGAAGTTATGAGACAATGAAAATTCAGAACTTAACTGATATTATATAAAACTGATAAGAATCTCAATTTTGTATTGTCTTACTGTATATAAAGTTTCACTTTTTACGCAAATAGAGTATCGAAAGAATCGCAAAGATATAAAATTGATTTATTAGATATAAAGATATAAAAATCTATATTTATATAAGGGATTCACAAATTCAACTCTAAATTATAATTCAAATTATAAGACAATATATGAATTGCCGGTATTTCACACAAATTAAAACTTTTAATTAGAAAATATATTTAGAATTATTGACTCATTTTAATAGAACTGAAGTCAATGGCTATAGAAGTGAATTATATTAAATATTTCACACTTTTCTCAAACATATAAATTGAATACTCTTTTGAAGTGAAGATAGATTTCAAATAAACATACAATTTGTTTGTTTTCATTTAGTCTCCAAATCGGTTTCAGAATATTTACTATTAATATGAAAATTCTGTATACTATTGAATATATGATCGCTTGAAGTCTCCTTCGATATCTATGCAAACATATATGGCCCTGTACAAATTCCGTAGAGCATGACCAGGTGACACATTTATTATCACATCTACCTAGCACAGTAGTTAAGAATTACATTAAATAAATAAAATTCTTCCGAGATATCTGTGATTTATATCTTTTATAAATAAAGAAATGGATTTCATATTAATTTCGATATATTTTCATCAGAATTGTTGAAATATTTAATTTGAATGAAAACTAAAAAAGTTTAATCTCTGGACCAGAGATAGGCAATGAGGGTACTGTCGTCAGACCCATTGGCTATCTCTGCTCTGGACTGACTCATAAAATAATAGAGAGATGTGAATCGATTTATGCAGTTTTTAGGTTTAATTTATTTTGATTAATACAAACCGTTAAACATTTGGACAGAGATATCATAATTCAGTCACTTTTATGCGGAAATAAATCTCAGTTTTTATTTAATTCATTTTAGCGCTGAAATCGATTCAATTGGGTATACCGTAAAATAATGAATTCATTTATCAATTCTTCTGTCTCTCAATACAATAGAATCTTAAATATAAACAAGGCTGATAGCAGAACTCCGCTTCGTAGAATATTGAGTGATACAGATTTATAGATTTAGCCACCAAGGATAGTTAGAATTTAAAGTTAGAGCTTTCTCAGCTATTTCCCTGAATTTTCCGCCTTTTTCCATACCCTATCCCGTTGTTTATAAAGGACTTTGCAGCCAAGCCTTTCCTTTCTCCCTTCTCTCGGGGTGGGGGAGATGAGTGACAAAACTATATACTCCTTTTTCCTACGGAAGCGGAGTTAAAAAATAAATTGAATTCAATAGCAATGAAAAGATTTATATATAAAGTCTATATATTTAAGGAACGACTTTTGATTGGCTGACAATTGCTTTTCATTGAGAAAATGTTTTTAATTGAATGAAGAACTTCACTAAAATGTACTATAAATTGGACTCAAATGAGACGGGCAATTGTGATTGCGTAATCAGGAAAATATTTGTCATAACTGTATATATTTTAGGAATTTAAATCGTTTTGATTGGACGATGCATTCCTAAGAGCATGGAGTAGAGAATGATCTAGCATATTCTTTTAAAATCTGAATTGAATACTAATCAATCATTATTTTGAAAGTATTTTATATAAAAATATATCCGGAATAAACATAAGCCCGAAAATGATATACTGAAGTTGTGTTTTCAGTATTGCTTTAAATAGAAATTCTTTCAAATCGTTTATTCTTTGTTTAGATTTCATTTTATTTCTAAAATTTTTATTTACTTTAGCCTTAAATGTCAACTCATTTCATAACTTTTTATGAGACTTCAAGTCTAATGATTAAACTTTTTTCAAAATCAAAAATAAAACCTAAAATCAGATAAATTTTGCTATACTTGTAGTGTATATACGATTATTAGATCACTTTATCCTTATTTTTATAATTCATTCAATCATTCAAATTAAACGATCATTTTTTTGAAGCCTTTCTGAATAATTGCATTCAATATTATATTAAAACTCATTAATATATGGAAATCATGGAAACTCTTATCTATAAATAACATGTTTCTGATGTTCAATGACTACTAAATATAAATATAGCGATTCAAACGATAAAAACTAATTAAATTTTATGAATGAATAATAATTTCTCAAAAATATATTGCTTTATGTTCTATAGATTGTATCAAACATTTGCTTAAATACCACTCGTTTTGACTTTCAATTAAAATATTAATTAATTAATTTTTTATTTTAAAACTAATTTTTTTGAAAGATTTTCTTTGAAAACATAAAGAAAAAAGGTCTAGCTCAGCAAGCTCCTCCACCTGCATGTTTTTTATGTTCTTGTTCTAACTGACTGAATAGCTACTTAATTGTTGCTATATCTGTTCTAGCTTAGTTATTAAGTTACATTTCAGTTAAATCAATTGAATTGAAAACTATTGAAATTCAGAATTCAAACAATTATTATAATTATTTAATCATTTGATGGAATAATTTTAAAAAATTAATTTTATCATTGAATTGAATTAAAATCAGATCTTTATAATTGCTGTCGGCCTTCAATGCTGGCAATCAGTTTGAGTGCAAATTGTTTGACGCATAGAATAAATTAGTTGTTTTAAAAAGTTGTCGTTCGGATCGCACGCATCAATCAATTTGATTGAAGATTAATATAATGAGAGCTCAAATATATTTTTTCCATTAAAATGCTTTGAAATTTTTGTTTTCACAAAAACACTATCTATTTATCGATTCAGGTCTACAACACCTATCACTTCGTGAGCTTTTGCTTGAGCCAAACGAAGCTCAATACTTATTAGACGACGTGGCTATCAATTGCTGCGAGACTTTGGTGTCTCTAATAGTTGTGAACTGTTCAGCACTGCCTTATCCTATACTTCACGTCGGAGTGTTCATCAATTTGAAAAGTTTGGTCATTTCTCCCCAGGTATTATCAGACTCGTAGCTAATTCAATATTGAAAACATGGTTTTATAGCCAGCAGATCAATATTGATAATAAAACATAAGCATGGTCATTGAGCATTCATTATTGCGACCCAAACGTCACATTGAATGCAATGACAAATTGTCGTTATATTAATAACACTTAATTTGTATGATTAAAATGGATGTCATTTTTGATTAATTATAGCTAACTATAGCAGACTATAGCTAGATCAGTTAGTCTGGCAGAGATGACAAATCAAGAATAATTAAAGGTTCTAGTGCAAATATTTTTAGTGCACAAGTAGAAACCTCAGTCGGTAATCCCAGTGGGGTATCGGGGCAAACAAAACTCCTTGGGTTTGTTATAATATTTTTACGATTTTGGTATAGTTTTGGTGTTTAGGTATAAAAATACCCTTGAGGTCGATGCCAAGTGCTTTTCCGATGAGTTTTGGATACCCCCTCCCCATGTGGGCGAAAAATTGTAGACCAAATCCGTTGAGTCTAACGTACCCCTCGATTTAGGAAACAATTTCAAAATACCCCAGATATTTTGGAGCTTGCACATCCCTAATAAATAGGATCATTTGAGGACAACCTTAAAATTAATGAACTTATATATTATTATTCTTTATTATAAGTCTAACATTAATCCATGTCTTTTATCTGTCACTACAATGTATACCCAAGTGAACATCCCGGGCCGTCGAACCTGATATCTGTTAGTTTAAGCCATAAATTAGTCAGAGATTTGCTCTGAAATAAGTCCTATTTTATTATAAATTGTTTATAATCTGTATTTCAATGAATAGAGAATAGACTTATGAATACTTCAATAAATATTAATAACGCGTTATCTCTAATACAAAGCGCTGTTCACGTGATTCACAACTAATTCCAATCATTTATATTATTATATATATTAATGGATAAGAACTTTAATTTGTTCACATGGGGTAACCAATCACTACACATTTCCTGGTTTTCATTTTTGCCGGAGAATTGGCTATAAACTGATCTTGAACTTATCTACATATCCTGATTATCTATGTATATTAACAAATATGATTATACCGGGGGGGGGGGGTAAGGAATCAATCAAGTATTATTGTCTGTATAAATATAGAAAATACTTGAGCGAGCTCAGAAACCTTGATCATCTCAACTTTAAATAAATGTAATTCACTATAATTACGATTCATTGTCACTAATTTAGTTAAACTTCTTGTAATAGACTTAACATTTATATAATAGGATATAATAGACATTCTTGTGAACAAAGCCATGAAAATAGTCTTTGAGTGCAAATCACATTTAATAACTCATTAATTATTAATATTATATTAAGCATTAAATCATTACAATTATCATTTGTTCGAGTTGTTCTGCACGCTTTTAGGAAGGTTCAAGCAAAGTTGACCTCGGATTTTAATTTACAACATTTATATTTTGCTTAATTCGCTAAATAATCATCAAATTTAGTCAAATGTTTTGTGAGTTTTACTCACTTTTTATGATTGCGGTTAAACTTTCGATTGAATCGATTAATTAAAATATTTATGAATTTCATATATTTTACCTCAAATTCTTTGCGTCGAAAACTTTTTGACAATTAATGTCACAAATTATTGATCGAAAATATGAAAGCAATTCAATTCAATTGATTGACAAAAGTTTTCAAATCATACTATTATTAAATGAATTCAATTCATTCATTCACTTCTATTATTAACATTTTCTATGCATTCAATGAAACGATTGATTAATTAATGAAAACAGAGTTTTCACTAGAGATGAGAAAACAGAGAAAGTCTAATGAAAGTGAATAATCATATAATCATTGAATGATTTCCTTATATTCATACTTAAGTTTGATTCACATATGATTTGATTATAGCATCTGAACGATGATGTGGTTGTGCTGTTGGCTCAAAGCAAACTCACAGATCTGTGGATCGTTCAGACAAAATACACAGAACTATGTTGGCCAGTTAGCAAGGAAGGATGGGCAAAGTGTCGACAAGTGAATCCAAGGTTGCGCAGTCATTTGGCTCTATCCGGAAAAGTTAAAACACAGGCCAGTGTTCGCACACATTATATACAGTAGTACTGGTAGTCTAATATATACAGTAGGAAAAACAAATGCATGTTTAAACTCGAGTCATGAGAAGGATTATAATTTCTATCAATTTTTAATCTGTTTGTCAGTTTCCGAGTTTGTTATCAATAAGTGATTTCTTATTTACAGCAAAATCAGAAACTGATAAACAGCTTAATATTGTTGGCTTTAATTTAACAGTTTAATTGTGTTTGGGTTTGAGTCTTCTCTGTGTAGGGAAAACATGTCTTCATTTACATTATTATATTATAATTTTATAATTATTAATCAAATATTAACATTGAATTAAACACCGATTAAACTGAATTAATGTGTAATTTAATATTTTAATAAATATTTTCAATGAATTAATTAATTTACTAAAACAAAAAAACAATAATGCAAATGAAGACATGCTTTCACTACACAAACACAACAACACTATTAATGCTAAACTACAGTACAGTATTCAAACATAATCTGATAAAAAAGAATCAAAAATTGATAGAAATTTCTAAGTATTTTAATTCTCTTAATGATTCTGAACGAACATACCTTAGATTTTTCGTCTGTACTGTAACTTGTTCCTTCACTTCTCATTATTATTAATCGATATTCTGTTTTAACTAATCAAATGTTTTTTAGTTTAGTTTTAATAAATTATTGATTAGTTTCTCAATTGAGTAAAAACTGACAGAATTTTTATATTAATTCTATTTTTTTTGTTGCACTTCATTCACATTCGTGTTATTAATTCATAAAATAGCAGTTGCTTTCAAGGTTTTCATATCAATATCTTTTTGCTTTTGCACCTTCATACATTCATTTATTATTATCCTGTTTAAATATTATTACTTTTTTGGGGACAAGTTTTCATTAAATTAAAGTTAGAAAATGTTTTTATTTTAATATTAATATTATTTTTTTCTGATTTATTTGTAGTATTAGTACTATTAATGATGTTTTCGCTCAAAACTGCTTTCATTTTGCTTTTCATTCAGCGCTGAATTTTGTTTAGTCTCTTATAAAGCAAATCAATTAGAATTTTATTGATCTGAAATACATGTTCGTCAGCCTGTTATTGACCAGGCCAGGCCAGGGCAGGCTCTTTTACTTCAAACATATAATACCCTTATTTGAATTGCCATTTTATAGACTAACTGAGCCATAGAAAGCAAACTTAAATGCCTTAAAAACGGAATCTAATCACTCGTTACTAAAAAAATTAATGCTTTGAATCCTGATATAAAAGGAAGTGATCCTTTACCCATTTATATTAACCTGATGGAAAGTGCCATGGATAAAATAATGAAATATTTTTGAAATATGCATCAAAATAACCAAAACTGACGAAAAGTAGAACCGATTATATTATAATACTGTAGTTGTCAGACAATTTTTTTTCACTATTTTCTTATTTCAATATATTCTGATCGTATGTATAATACAGATCGTATGGCAAGAGAACCAATTCGTCCGATCGATCATTTATGACACTCAGTATTCAAGAATAAATTCTGAATTAATATTCGGTATAATATCTCTATATTCGAGAAGCCTTGAACACTTTGCCTTCCATGGAGTGCCCAGGTTTCATATGGACAGACATTTCAGCAGAAGAGCAGACACTTCGCTCGTAATAACTATTTTTTATATAAGAATATTAATAATACTTATATTCTCATCAAATAATGAGTCTCT
>JAQIWA010002824.1:0-12125 GCA_034693305.1 Eueremaeus valkanovi | reverse complement strand
AGGGCAAATATTTGAATTTGCCGCAATTCTTAACCCCCCCTCTACCCCCCCTAGGAAAAATTTTGGCTGACCCCCCCCCTGTCGTCCGACCCATTGCCTATCTCTGCTGTACACCGGTATGTTATCACTGTATTTGGAGGTCATATTTCAAAAGTTAGCTCCAAATACAGTGAATACATATAACAGTATTTTATGCTTTGATGCGAATTCGTATTATGCAGAATCATATAGAATAAAATTATCCAGCTCTTTTCCTTGGTATAATACGTGCTCTCTCAAACATTAAGCACATCTACGCTTTGTTTGCTCAATGCAATAATTGCCTAATTTGGAATTCAACAGGAGAGCACCAGGAGGAAATGTTCTCCGAGTACTTCCAATCTTTTTAAACCGATTCCATAATAGAATTCTAATTAAATGCCATTTATTATAGCAGGCAAACAGCTCTTGTATCCCATGAGTACCTTGGTCATCCTCGGCATTCTAAGTTATGTGGATAAGTGATCATTAGGTTGTTTTGTCGGCAGAAAAGCGTAATATAAATGTTAATTACATTTTCGAGTTTGTAGTTAACACTATAGTTACGAACCAGTAATGCATTTGAGCGCAAGGAATGCTTTCCATCAGATTCAGGAACAAAAACGCATTTGTCAATCAATGGTATGCATAGGGGCTGACTATGAGCAGCACAGTTACTCTTCCACTGATCAGTTGCTTCTCTGAAACATTCACTGCCTCTCCGCCTAACCATTCATTCGTAAAACACTTGTTTGAATCGTTGATTGAGTGCATAATTAAAACACTTGGAATACAATTCAGTTTCAGATCAATAATAGATTAGATTCCGTTTGAATACAATTTTCTCTCTTTTTATTTCTGTATATTTCTGGCAATAAATGCAAAATGAATTCAAACTTTACTGTTATTATTGCGTAAATGAATGTCTGGGGAAGTGTTGGCGAATCGATATACAGTAAAGTGAGCACTGCTTCAATCAAGTGTAATACTAGGAATTCAATTTAGATTATAATCTTGAACATATAGCTAGAAAAATCGGGTTAAGTTTATTTAATACATAATTCATTAAATGTAAAAATTCTTAGAATTTTATAGCAATGAAAGAGTCGAATGAATTCTCAGAAAATCGTTCAAAACATCTAATTTAATGTTCAAGCAACAAACATAATTGAGCACACTTTAGAATTGCTCAAGGACATGTTGAAAAATTGCATCCTGTACATTTTATTTCCGGATGTGTAACAAGACTGTAATTGATGTGGGTGATAAATAAACTTCCAGACTAACCATGATTATAATATATCGTTAACTTTAGCACCCTGTACAGTATACTTTTGAAGTGAATATCAATAAACAGGTTAAAAGTTAATTAGAATTTTAATTTAAATTGTCTGCGAATTCAAAGCATAACTAATAAAGAAAGCATTAAAATATCAGAAATAAAATAAACAATTCGTTACTTTAAATACTGTATATAAATATGTTTTCTATGTAAGGATGGCCAAGCTCAGCAAAACCAGGATAAGTTGAAATTGAGAATTTCTTGGCCCTAACCCTGGGGGTATAAAATTCCTGACAGAAAATAGAACAAAATGACCCTAAAAACCGATTTTTGACCAAAAATTGATCGTTTTTGACAGATTGGGCTAAATATAGTTAAATTAGGCTTCGCCGCCATTGTCCTAGATCGTGGCAAAAAGTAAAAGTGGTGCGTGGTCCGGCTCAAAAACCTAGGGGGTTATATTTCCAATTGTCAAAATTTAGGGGGATATATTGCTATACCCCTTGGCTATCTTTACTATAATAATAAGAAGAATTGAACGCAAATATGTATTGAAAATAAACATAAAGTAATTAAAATTTCGAAAATCCTTTTTTTTCATCACTAATACACTGCTATTACACGAAGCGTATGATTATTTGAATCGGCATTTCTATTGAAGTCTATTTTCGGAAGACTTTCATTAAGTTTTGAGAATTTAATACCCAATAAAATTCTGTGCCATATATTCCATAGCCATATAATACCGGATTCTATAAGGGTTTTCAAGTTTACGCCTATTTTTATGCTATTATACTGTTATTTATTATTATAACTTCAAAAATGATCTTTGAATTGAAATTAAACTTTAATGAGAGGATGAAAAAAATAAAAAATATTTTAGAGCTTATTCATCAATAATTTTATACATTGTATTCAACTGGATACTATTTTAATCTGCACTTATTAAGAAAGAGCCAGCACAGCGGAGGAGGATGAAATTATTATTGAACTTATTATTTATTTCAGATTAAATTGTAGCCAATTTTCACAGCCCACACAAGAAATGGCCTTGTATATATGTGCTTTACTTATATGTGATCAAGGTGGTCGTAAACGGATTTCATAGATTAAATTGACGTTTTTTATTCATGGTTTGAGTTTATTGCTATAGATTAACATGGTCGCATTTAATCAAAGATGCTCAAGGGGGGTTTAATGTGAAAATACAGCATGTCTATTTGAGGGTTAGCATGCGCATCTCTGCATTTAATGTTTTCGGATTCAAGCAAGGTCTTTATTGATCGCATCTTAATTATACACAATAAATGTCAAATCGGAACTGCCATATAATCCCATGTCATTTGATTTACTCTAATCTGAGATGAGCTTAAATAGTGATTAAAGATTTGATTTATTAAACAGTTTATTAGTTTTTCACTCAAAGGAAGTGCACATTAAATACAGATTTGTTTACAATTTATTATACGAAATGATTATCCAATTTATATGATAATACATAGCATTAGAAAATATCTGTGATTCGGAAGATC
The DNA here is from genome assembly GCA_034693305.1 of Eueremaeus valkanovi. Taxonomy (NCBI): domain Eukaryota; kingdom Metazoa; phylum Arthropoda; class Arachnida; order Sarcoptiformes; family Eremaeidae; genus Eueremaeus; species Eueremaeus valkanovi. The sequence goes on along the minus strand of JAQIWA010002824.1, from coordinate 9,293 downwards.
CGTATAATTATAATAAAATTTATTCAAATTTTGTTCAGTAAACATATGAAACACCTGTAGAGCTCTTACTATCCAATGTCAGGAATATTCTGTATGTGTGTGTGTGTGGAGAGAGAGAGAGAGAGAGAGAGAGAGAGAGAGAGAGAGAGAGAGAGAGAGAACAGAATAAATGTCAAAACTTTTTATAACTATTTTTGTCTTCACTTCTGTTGACATAACAGACATTGAATTTATATTTTATATATTTCTCGAAAGCTTTTTAAGTCTTAATCGATTTTTCACTCCTTTCCTATGATTTGATTTATAAAAATATAATACGATTTCTTTTGCCTTCAAAACATTTCTCATTTTTTTCGCTTTTTTTATTAAATGTCGAAATATCTGTGAAGTTCTATATTGTCTACAAGTTTTGATACCTTTTAAAGTTCGTCCTTTATGTGCTGGATTATTTTGTTGATGCTAGTTAAAATAGCAATAACCCGGGAACATTTGTCATGATTAGGTTCAATTTATATATGTAAATTATGCTGGCTATTTGATTTTGAAAGAATTTTCAAGTTTTTATCATTACATGAATTGTATTTCAGACATATTTTTAGCCACGAATACAATATATTTATTTATATAATCTATTTTCAGGACATTCTGTGAATAAAAAAAAAAAATTTCTTATATAATATAAAACTGAATTGGATTTGAATATTCTCTTACATCCTATGAATAATTTTTCTTTCTCTTTCTCTCTCAAAAATATATAAATTTTTACTAAAAAAATATAGAATTTGTGTAAAAAATAGTTTTTTATGAATAAACACATTTTAAGCTTACGATGGATTCCGATCGACACAAAACAAAATAATAATTTCGGCTCTCATTCAACAAATAAGACATTCTTTGACAACACATTTGTTCCCATTATTTCTGCTTTCAATTCATTCTATATTTTTGCTGAACATTGAAAATGAGATTTCCATAGATATTGAATAATTTGAAGATCTGTTCGATGTAATAAACGCCATAGAGATTGAACCAGGTTTGTTTTGAATCTGGGTATAACATTATATTTTGATTTGAATCGTATGATAGATATATTTTAAAATTTTGAAACTTTTTTATTTTGAGCTTCATATGAGCTCTGCTAATGTAAACAGCTTGCTATTATTTTGAACTAATTATAAACAACCAAGATACCGGAAATTTAAATCGAGTTTCATCCAGTTCTAACTTACACTTTATATTCAATTGAATTGCATCAGGTCACAAACTTAAATAAACAAGATATAAAAAGTGTTTGAGCTTGAATTCAAATTGAGAAAGGTAATTTGGTTAAATAAATCCAAGCTTGGACATAATTGATCATTAGATGGCAGAAAGTGTTTGTTAAGTCAACTATTGATGACTTTCTTAATAGAAATGAATATAAATATTATTCGATATAATGACAATGAAAATGTAATCTTGAGCTTTGAAAAATCGCTATTTGAATAAAAGGAATCATCTATCTTGATTAATGAATGTATATTACAAGAAAATATATAATCAAGGAAAATTATCATTTTCTTATCTTCTTTTTCCGTTTGAATAAGTATAATCAAATTCTGTGTTCAAATGAATTGTTGATAAACAAGGACATCCTCCGTTTTTCAAAGCAATTTTAAAGTTAGTTAAAGCAGAGCTAAGGAAAAGGAACATAAGGTAACATTAGAATAGTTTATCTAATAATCTAATTATAAATTAATATTTTTAGCGTTAAATAAAAATTATTTGTAATCAAATCGGAATCCATTCACAATCCAAGCAAAAATCAAAATCATTGTCTTTAATGGAAATACCAGTCTTACTACAAGGCCTTACTAGTCGGGTTGGGGGTGGGGGCGCGTAAGGGTAGTTTTGGCTTTTTGAATGGGGATTCGGATACTTTATTGGCGTAAAACTAGCTGTTGGTTAAAACCCTTTCGGGTAACTTATTTTCAAGCCTTGGAATCTTTTGACTATCTTTCAGTATCATTGCATAATATATGACCCAGAGATAGGCAATGTGTCTGACAACAGGGGGGTAAGCCACAAATTTTGGGCGGGGGATAATTTTCCCTATTTTAGCCTCCAAATTATCAAAAAACAGAGCCTCAGCCAGCCAAAATCATAGGGGGGTATATTCCCCTGTACCTCCATTGCCAGAGGACTGATATGACCCTCTATAATTTTGTAAATTTTATAATACATACAGCCCTGCCCGAATTATACTCTCTTGATCATTGGTTATTTTCATAATATTGATCTGTATACTTTGTATCTGTAGTTGATTCAATGTAATCCAATTATGTGCAATAATTTTTTTCCTAATTCCTTGGTTACTTTAGAGTATATGTTGGCTGATCTGGCTTTTAATGCTTTCATCCGTTTGTAAACATTCTCATAAAAACTCTTAAATAAGTTATAGATTAAGTAAAGACAGCATTCATTCAACAGATGTATGGATAGAGTATTAACGCATAATTCAATAGCAGTTTAGACCAGAAAACTAATTAATAGAAATAAACTGTTTTAGGATTTGAACACAAAAATCAATTAAAAGATCATTTGAAGAAATGGCAAAACCAAAAACAAAAGATAATTATATTTTGATTAGACTTTAATTCCTTAACGAATCAATTTGTGTCGAAACGGAAAATACAAGAGAAAAATAGAGAGAAAAATAATGAGAAGAATAGAGAGAATGAATCAATCAATCACTATATAAGAGCTGTACTAATCTCTGATCCATAACTGTAATACAAAACTACATTAGAGTATAATAATAGTGAACTAATTAGAACTTATTATAGCCATTCAACTCATTCTTCTCCTCTATTTTTGCTATATTTTTATCACTCTTTGACTGTTGTTTTGCGTTAACAATAATGAAAAGTCAATGCAGTGAACGACTGATATATATATATTATATATAAGTTATATAAAGAGAGGGAGAATGAAGAGCACAGTTGTGTATACTCATGCTCTAAATACCTAAAGACTATGGAGAGAACAGTATGTATGGGTTGGGAGAGGGATGAGAGAGAAAGTTATAGATAGGGAGAGTAAAAGAGAGATAGAGATAGAGAGCTATCGTTTGCGTCAAAAACAAGTTAATACAAAAATATCTCTTCAATACTGTGTTCACTATATTATATATTCAGCAAAAAAAAAATCAACTTTTCCTACAATTCATACAATTTTTTTTATATAACAATACAGTATTTATAATGTTGTCAACAGAACAGTCGATCGACAGAAACAATTTCCAGTTCTTTATTATTCTGTAATTCTGTATCAGTTATAGTGTATATTCTGTTCCGCAATATTCTGTATTCGCTTTTTGTATTCATCACTGGGTTTGGCGTGTCTTAAGTCAAACGTATATTTTTTTTCCACTCTTTATATTTCCGCTTAAATGTGTCAGAAGAATAGGATAGGCTTTTATGCATTGATGATCTGCACTATGTCTGGTGCCATTCAGTTGTTATAATGATGAGCACCAGTACTGTATACTACTGCAGCTCCGATACCTTCTCGCTCTCATCTATTCTACTTTTATAATTGCCTTTCAATGACTGGTTTGACAGTTAAAGAGTTATATTAAGCCGAAAGAAAAATATCGCGAAAAAGAAAAACTATTTTTCTATTCATTTCTGTATTAGTTTTTGATTGATTTTGTGCTTACAATACAATTGTTTTTGTTACAGAATATTCTTGTATTTTCTTTTATTACAATCGATTTTATTTCGGGTAAGAATTTCTTCTCTGTTTTTGTTCACTAATTATATTACTAATACTTATTCTATGTTTGATATGATATTATGCTTTATAATTAACAATTAATTTTACGCTTCAATTGTTTTTTACACTAATTTTAACAAATTTTTTATTATAATAAGGCTTTTGATTATGAATTGCAATAATTGTTAATCTTATGCAATGAAAAAAATGACTGCAATTCTGATATAATTATCGTAAAAATGAGCTAAAATTGTTTACTTCGACCCAGAAATTAAATTTATATATAAATGTGTTATTCTGTTCAACACTAACCCAATAGTAAGTGTGAAAAAGTTTTTTTTAATGTTTAGTTTCTCTGACATCAGCCCTAATGTTGAATACAAGCCATTAATTCTTTAAAATATTCTGCTTTAGTGTATAAAACGTAAATATTTTATATACTTTTTTATCTCTATTATAGTATTTTGGAGACAAAAATATTTATATAAATTAAATGAGATTTTTATGCTTTGCTATTCAACTAATGAATAATGACTGTAATTATCAGCAAATTATACGATTCATCAAAAGATTTGATAAGAGTTTTCACGAATATTCTAGGTATAAGAGGTACTTAAAATTGATTGACATTTAAGTCAAATAAATTAAAGCTAAAAAATGTTATATATTTTACGATTAATTTCTGTCAATTAAGCAGAAAAAACGAATAAAATTCTGGTATTTAAATGATAGTTCAAATCCCCTAATAATCCATTCATATATGAAAAGAGAATTTTAATAATTATTTGTTAATTCATATCATTAGTCAGTGAATAAAATCCATGAAAATTGTCAGAAACACAACTATTTAACTATAAATAGATAGAAAAATCAGCCGATAGTTAACTAGTCCTACTGTAGAATTATAACTGTGCGCTCAGGACTAATTGGACAGTTAACTAAACCCAGTAATCGAATCCATGTGCCACTATCTCTATGTTCGTGTGCCTTAACTCCAATCCAAAGCTTAACATATATTTTCTGTTGTGATTATAAGAATCCAATTGAAAGTATCAGTCGATTGATAGCAAAGAGAAGAAAAAAATAGTTTTTATTTATTTTTTCAGTCTTTAAGTCTCGACTCGTTTTTTTAGATCATGTCATTCAATGCATTCAATTCGTCAGACTCTGAAAGTCTGTGATCTCTAATGAATGCTATCGTTATCCGAATGGGATTTACTTCTTATTAACTATATATGAGTTGAAAAAATAAATATAAAAAAGCATTAAATTTGTTTTCAGTCACTCAGTCGAGTCAGACCTCACGAGAATATACAGTGAATAGGAGTCGACTTAAAAGTATTGGCGAAAAAAGTCAACTAAAATGACACAGTGTATATTTGTCTTGTATGGCATATGTCAGACAACTTTAAGCTCATTTCAGAATTCAATCATTTTTTGTCAAAACATAAATATCTAATCAAATCATAAATTCTTTGTTTATGTAATCAAAATATAAATCCATTTTTGATGAGATTATATTCGATACTAAAATAGATATAAAGAATATTTGAGATTATATAAAATGATTTGGATACTGTAGTGAATGTTACCAAGGATAGATTGCCTTGTTTATTCAATGAATAACCTAACCTACTTTTATAGTATGAATAAAACAATTAATCAATTAATTCATAACATATTAGAGAATATTCTTTTGTTTTTTTAATAAATCTGTTTTATTCAAAACATTTTTCTATTTAAATATTCTTTTGCTTAATGTTTGACTAAATTAATGTTTATTTCATTATATTCTCAAAATTTAATCAAAATCTCATCTATTGATCAGAAAAATTGTATTCAAAATCGAGTTAAAATATAATAATTTTTTTCATTCACTTTTTTCTTTTGAAACTTTGTTATAGAAATCATAGATTAAATGCAGTTTTAAATTGAATTTTGATGTCGTCTTATATGAAAAAAGAGACTTAAATGTGAAATAAAGGAAATAAAAAGTATTTTCTGAAGCAATCATAAAAAAATTAAACTCAAATCACATGAACTAACCATTCATTAAGTCGGGTATAAAAAAGACAAAAAAAAGTCATTAATTAGCCATTCATTCAACGAAATCAACGAATAATTAATAATTTGAAAGAAAAAAAGTCGCGAAAAAAGTCTTCAAAATTATAAATAATATTATAATAAATATTGTGATCAATCAAATCAAAGTGATTACAGCACCGATTAAAGTAGTGGAGCACCAGAGTCGACAACTACAGCCAAGCAGACAACTAAACAATGCACGTGTATTGCGCCGGTTCTCGACTTCGCCCAACGAACTGCTGGCCGGCGGCCATCAGTCCAGTCATAAGCTATTGCACAGAAAAAAGTCGACTTCATCTCAAACAACATCAAAGTCGAGGTAATTGTGCGGCAATTGTATAGCAAATGCTAACGAATCCAAACACTAAAACCTATTTAGCATTGATTTTATGCAAATAAATACGTTATTAGATTTGATTGTAAGCACAAAAATATAGATATGTTTATAGATATGAATATAAATTTACAGTATATTAGAGGAGAGTACCAGTAGTTGTCATAATTGGGCTATTATTCTGGGTATTGACTCTCAAATTCATTACTATTTTCCGCAAATCTATTATATATTTCCTTTGCTTTCGCTTTCAATATTAATTTTCTGCTTCTCTTAAGTAAATATGAGATTCAATTATATTCAGGCAATTATCAAAATATTCTTGTTTACTTTAATTCAAAAGCTTTCAGGTCATATTTATTTTATCCAGAACAATTTGCTTTATTAATATTAATATTTGTTCACTGCGTTTATTATCTTTTTTTTATAACTATTGATAGCTTTTAATGTTTATATCGAATTCAAGTGATTGCTTAATTGATACTGGTTACACTCTGGATACTTTACCCTTCAAAGTTGACACGTCTGTGATCTCTGACATTTTACATAATAATCTCTCAGAACTATTGTATTAATTATATGACATACTTGGGTGGAGTCATTCAAAGAATACTATCTCTAAGTTTAGCACTCAATGAATCTATAATGGAATGGACCTAATCTACCCTAATATAACCTAATATACCCTCTTGAGATTTGATGAAAAATGAGTGCATCAAACCCTAGCAACAAAACATAACTCTTTTTTTTTCATTACAAATCTATTCTTTTGTTTTCCTATTCATATGTTTTCAAATAGTTTTCTGCGAAATATTCATTATATTTCTAAGTTTTGCTTCAACTGTAAACTTATTGAGAAAATTAGTTACAAGTTTATGCACAAATGTACCTAGCACATAGTTATAATTGATCTTAAACTTTTGATGGATAGGAATCTACAGAATATTGAATGGTTTGAAAAAAATTGAAAAATTATAATAAATATTATCATTATTCAGCCGTCATATGTAATATGCTCTTGCTTCTTTCTTATCGTCTATTCCTACCTCTTAATCAATACTTCATGTATTACATCTAATGTATGAGCCAGGCCATCGTTCTTATCACATAATGATTAATTATATCAATAACATTCTCATTAATTTTTAAATACATTTATTGATTCACAGCATTAATGTCGACAAATAATTCTGTTTTTGCGCTCAAATCATATTTATTTCATTAATGCCTTAAGTGTGCAATACATGTAGTTTTGAATAAATTATGATTACAACACGTTTGGCCGATTGATGCCCACGTATCCAATGAGTAGGGTAACCAAAATGGAAATTTTACCATGCACAATCCAGGATAAACTTCGAATTTGAACATTTTGAAGTTTACGTTGTCATTGTGCCTTGGTCTACTAAGTTTACCGTTGGGAATTTTTCCTAATGATACAGGTTAAACTAGAATTTTTTGAATTAAACTGAGTTAGGCTGAGCTGAGCACCCCATCTGTGAGAATCGGGAAGTGCTTTCTCACTGTCTCTCTCTATCAGTCTATATGTTTGCACAGAGAGATAGAGAGACCGAATATGAATGAAAATTATTTATTTGATCCATAATTGTGACTATTATTAGAAAGGCTTAGAATATAATATCAATATTTAATATTCGTATAAAATATTGAAGAAATTTTCATTGCATTCAAAAGCACTCATTCTATTGCATAACAAATTCAACTTTTGTCAGACAACGCGTGAGAGCTTTGATTATAATTGGCTTATAATTAATGAGAAGACCAACTGAACTGATGGTTAAGTTTTCAGGCAATTCATTAAAAATAGAGTTCAGGTGTCGGCACATAAAAAGAGTCAAAAGTTTTATAATTCTGTTTTTAAAGCAATTATATTGAAAGTGAAAATGATTTTTATAAAAAATATTCATTAAATGAGATTTTTTCAGAAACTTATTTAATTACTTATTATTATATAAATTATTATTCTTTTCGGCATTTTTTCTCATTATTTGTTCAAAGCTTTTATTTTTTTTAATTAAATGGGAATTAATTTATGTTTTATTTATTTCTCAGCAAATATTGTATTGAATTCTATATAAAAGATATGAAATTAAAAAGAAATAAATATATTCATCCTGGCAGGTAGACCTAGACCAAATGGTGATAGCACTTATTCACTTTTCATTTGAATAGATTAATATATTTTTGGTTAAAATAATTAATAAGAATAATATTTAAATATTTATTTGCGCAGAAATCGATACGAATTCATAAATAAATTAAAAATATTTATTTCAAAATTCATTTTACATTTTGTTTATTATTTTACCGAAAATTCAAAGAATTTCTATCAAAAACTTTTATTACAAATATTTATTCAAAAGTCTGCAGAATCTAAAAGCAGTGTTAATTGATTTTTTATTTTTAGCCTGTTTCAATTTACTCTACTTATATCATCTAATGTAACTGGATCACAAAAAAGATGAGAAAAATCTGCAAATAATCCCTTTCAAACTGTAAACCAAGTACAGACACGGAATCTAATGTGTGTTCAACTCTGAGTAATAACTTATATCTTATTTTTGATGACTTCTTATCTCTTTCGATGATTTCTTATCAGTTTTGAATCAAATAATTGTTTGAATAAAAGTTTATTTATTTATTCACAAAATTATTTTAATCTCAACTCTTGTGTTAAAAGTTTATTTGATCTCAAACTGATATAAAATCGCCGAAAGAGATAAGTTTCAAAAATAAGATGACAGGCATTACTCAGAGCTGAACACATATTAGATCCCTTGTCTGTACAGTAGTTCATTTATATCTGTGTGTTTTTGTATGATCCTACCTACATTATCGGTACATAAAATGATTCTAGCTCGTTTTCTTATTCAGCAAACAGATATACAGTATCTAGAATAATTTCATTTCGAATTTGCATAAGGTTCCAGGTTAGTTTGAATTAAAACTAATCCTACTTGCACAATAAGTAATATTTATTCATATAATACGCGGACAATATTTATTCAATTTGAACATATATCAATAGGTTCCAGAACTGTAAGTATACTTACATTATACTTACAATAGAATTCTGTGTAAAAACCAGTTCATAGAA
>JAQIWA010002823.1:0-12127 GCA_034693305.1 Eueremaeus valkanovi | reverse complement strand
CATATCTTCATTAGAATTCATGGATAGAATTTCATCAAAATTAAAAAATATTTTTTGAAGTACTGACAACTCCTTTACTTTTGGTTCGAATTCTATGTCTACTGTAGTCAGAAATTTTGTGGATATTATCTGTATTATTGATTGCACTCTAAAATAATAATAATAATAATAATACTGATTCCCAAATAGATAAATAGACACTGGACAATTTTATAGTGAAATTCATCATTATTTTGCAGTTTATTTTCCAGAATTATAGATTTCTTCCTAAATAAACTTGGTCCAATACATTACTTAGACTTCGAGATCAACTCAAATGAAGGTTTTCGTTGATGTGTATTAAGAAATAATGAAAGAAATTCTTATAATTAATGATCGCTTATATTCAATAGCAAAGGTGAGCACAGCTCACATCTCAATAACAGGCGATATATTAAGAGACTGTCGAATATTTTCTGCTTAATGTTCTCACTGCACATGTTTATGGATGAGAACATTCTTCATCTTAGCTTGATGCACAGACTTTCACCCTAAAGTGAAAGATAAATTGTGAATGGGTGCTATAATGAACTATTTTCAAGGATTCAAATATTTGCTGGCTCAGCTAATTTTACTTCAATTCATTTAAATATTTTTATGACACTTATAAAAAGTAGCTATATATTGATCCTGCTCATATAGAAATTTGATAAAGTTGTTCGAATTCGGTTGAGTTCTATTTTATATTCTACTGCCCGTGTGGTCACCCCTTGTCTCTGATAAACCCAATTTAATTCATCAAATCATTACATAAACTGCTCTTTATTTTCAATTTTTTGTTTAATGGTTGGGATTATTAGGAAATGACGTGTTTTGTGGTCATAATTCATTCAAGAGATGACAGAATATCCGATAAAATATGTTCTGGACTTAAGTTTTTATGTTTTAATATTCTTTACTTATTGTAAGCTTAGAGTAATTTGTTTGTAAAGAATGTAATTATTCTGAAATGATTTCACCTCTTCTTGACTTTAATCGATGTAAACAATAGATTAAACTAAAGATAACATTAAAAGAATTTATGAGAAAGAGATAAATGGGTTGAATATTAAATATATTCTGCTTTTATTTCTGCTAATAATGTGGAAAAGAATTGGTTTTTATTATTGGAATAATTGAAGACCAGATCTAGAATTGAAAGCCAAAAGTTGTTCCGATATTCTCAGTCATTATGGTTTGTCAGTCGTTTCAATACTATTCCCTTTTGTCGAATAACTGCCATTAAATTCTATACTAAAGCCTAGACTCGTCTTAATTGAACTGAGACTCCGAACAAAACAATAATAATAATGAGTTGTTCTCTAATGTCAAACAAAATCAAATACTATTCACAACTTTAGTTGCCTTTAATTTCGTTTTCGACAGCAATGGCAGTAATTCTTTACAAATTCATGATTACATTCAGCCAATCAATGGTTTGCTCGCAAATGAATACATTTTTACGACCTATGCTATGGTAACAGGAAGGGAAGGGTGCTATGTATTGTGGGTCAGAGTTCCCTGTTAGTTAAGATTGTGTCCAGCAATGTATTCCAGCACTAAACCAAATCTAACTGCTCTTGCTTTCAAATTGAATATACAGTAATGTGAAAAAAGCACTGACACACTCAAATGAAGCTGGAGCCTAAACCTGAAGAGAAAATTTATTGAAAATTCCTATTTTTGTAAAGCACTTAACCAAGAATTTTTTCACCGCGGCGAGTTTTTACTGGTTCAGCACCGGTAGCAGGAAACTGGCACTGTTTCTATAGCGAAAACCACTAGGGTTATATGTTTCAGCAATTCTAAATGATCCTTGATGAAAATAATCTACCTCGTCTATCAGGATTTTTTTCAAAAATCGTTGCGTTTTTGTACAGGATGGCCTTATATTTGTAGATCTGAGCAATGAAAAATAATCAGAATAAAACATACTTTAAGCATAATTCTGGATATCACCTTGATATTACTGACATTTGTTCAAATGGGATAAATTGAAATTTCAATAGTAATTATAGAAATACATACTGTACAGCAATAATTGGTATTCATTTCAAATTTACTGTAGTAAAGTATTCAAATATCAGTAACATCAAGGTGATATCCAGAATTACGTTTGAAGTATGTGTTATTCTGATTATTTTTCATTGCTCAGAGTTCATTTATCCCATGTGGTTTTTGCTCTAGACCCTGATGAATTATGCCATTTTACAAATATAAAGCCATCCTGTACAAAAACGCAACGGTTTTTGAAAAAATCCTGTCAGACGAGGTCGATGATTTTTAACAAGGTTCATTTTGAATTCATATAAACCTAGTGGTTTTTGCTATGGAGACAGTGCTAGTTTCCTGCTACCGGTGCTGCACCAGTAAAAACTCGCCGCGGTGAAAGAATTCTTGGTTAATTGCTTTACAAAAATAGGAATTTTCAATAAATTTTCTCCTCGGGTTTAGGCTCCAGCTTCATTTGAGTGTGTCAGGGGGTTTTGCTCATGACTGTATGTGCAAAATTGCATATTTCATTATGCTCTAGAATAAAAACCAACAGGAATGAATGAACTCTGAGAAATGCAAAATGATCCCAATAAACAATACTCAAGACAGATTTCTGGATATCACCTAGATGTTACTTGTATTTGTACAACAAGTATTTGAATTCTAAACTGCAATTTTGAATTGAAAGCCAATCATTGGTGTGCACTATGTATTGCTATAATTTCTATTGAAATTTAATTTTATTTAATTTGACTGAATACCAGTAACATCTAGGTGAAATCTAGAAATCTGTTTTGAGTATATTTTGATTATTTTGGATTGCTCAGAGTTCATTCAGTTATCATTCTAGATCTGTCTTTCGCACAATTGACATCGGATTTCAATTTTGAGAATATTAATGATACTATGATTGATAGCCTTTATAGCAACTATACTGTATATTAGCAATATGTTCGGGTTCAACAAACATAACATGATGATAAATGTAGTGAGAGAGGTGATGATACTAATGATTTATTGAATGAACTAATAGTACAAACGAATGAACATTATATGACTTGAAATGAATACAAAAATGATATCGTTTTTTGTGATTTGTTCTCAATTTTTATTCAGAACTTTTCCACTGCTCATAAATTACAAGATCTACTCAGGCTCAATTTTAAGCTTTAGCGAAAGCCTGTTCTAGAGCATGATGAAATATGCAATTTTGCAGATATAAACTCAACCTGAGTAAATATGAGCAAGTTTTCGGGAAAATCATGATTGATCTATTTAATATTTTTCATCAAGGATCATTTTGAATAGCTAAAAATTAAATTATCCCTAGTAGTTTTTACTGTATAACCGCTGTTGATTTTCAGCACCCGTAAAAAATCGCTAGGTGAAAAAATTCTTTGTTAGTTGCTTTACAAAAATATAAATTTTCATTGAATTATCTTGTCTAGTTCGTGTCAGGGGTTTTTTGTAAGGACTGTATATATAGAGTATAATATATTCACATTTCGAGCATTAATTGAATAATATTTGTTAACAACAGAGTTGTCGACGATTTGCCGCTAATATGAGTGAACAGAATATTCTGCGAAACATGCGATACAATACTGTTGTGTACTTTTGCGCTGACTATAGGAAAGGGAGAGAGAAATGGCTATAATTTCATTACGTTTTTGCCATTTCTTTACAAATGCTTTAAAAGTAAACAATTTTTAATTTAAATTAATGTAAAAATTATTAAAAGAAAATTATATTTGTTTTGCATTTAATTATTGAATAAATTGATTACGTTTTGAGTCAAACCTTAAATCCATTCAAAGGCTTAGAGTTGGAGAAGATATGACAGAGATTGCGAAGTTGAGGCAATTGAGGCACCGGTGCTTTTTCGATATCACCATTGGCACCAAATACGGTCTGTCCTTTCATACGGTTCTCAATCACTTTAATTGATCCGATTGTCTGTCCAATAGTGGGCCGAATAGTCTTCGAACTCTTTAACGACATTTGTCCCAAAACTTGCGATAACTTCCGTTCCCTTTGCACTGGTATTCAATTTTATGCTAATATTATTCAATTGTTTGATAACTAATTTGAATGAATTGTTTTGAAGGCGAGAGAGGTTTGGGTAAAACCACTGGAAAGCCATTGCATTACAAGAATGCGATTTTCCATAGAGTGGTCAAACACTTCATTATACAAAGCGGCGACTTCTCTATGGGTGAGCTACCGGACCAGCACTGCACTGGCACTGCTGGCACTGGCACTCAGTCCACTCTTCAGTCAATTATTGTATTTAATTATTAACTGATTGCACACATAGGGAACGGCAGAGGAGGGGAATCGATATTCGGCGGAACATTCAATGGTATAATCGTTTAATTATCGGTTGATTTCAATAATGGCTTCGAATCTGAATCTAAATTAATGTTTGGTTTGATTGCAATTCAGACGAAAACTTTGACGAAAGACATGACAAACCGTTTTTGCTTTCGATGGCCAACAGAGGAAAGAACACAAACGGATCGCAATTTTTTATGTCAGACTAACAGTTCATCTTTGATAACAATATATTAATTGATTTGATTTTCACATTAAAGTACATTAAATCCTGCGCCGCATTTGGACGGGTATGGATTGCACTCTATATAGACATACAGTCAAACACTTAGTCTGCCATTACTTACTCTGAATAGCGTTCACGTCGTGTTCGGACACGTATTGTCGGGTCAGGAAGTGATCCATGAAATACAGAATCAGCCGACAGGAGAGGACTGTAAGCCATTAGAAGACGTGCTTATTTCGAACTGTGGGGAACTCATCCCTCAAATCAAAGCAAAAGGTATTGAATACTAATTCCTAACTATTATTAAACAGAGATTTCTATTGAATTCTAATGAAAACTACTTTTAGTTCGAAGTATAGAATCCGTAAAGAATTTGCTTTGAATTCTAACGATCAGAATATTTGTGTCGTATTATAGGAATTGCCTAAAATGACCCACCAGTCAGGGCAGTCGTGCAGTTCAATTAGCAACGGGATCTGAATTGGGAGGGAATACCGATAATATGACTGCCAGTGTTGTGTATTAGTTCTGTGCAGTTCAGAAGTTAGGGACGGGTAGGGGAATGGCGGACAATATGGTCGAAAACTGTTTTGACTGGATAATTTCCAGCATTAATACAAGGGTTAGCCCTGAGCCGTGATATTAAGCCTATTTTGTACTTATTGTTCTTGAGTTTTGAACTTTAGATCGGATTTTCTTAACTTCGCTTAAAATTCTTAACTTTTATAAAATTTTAGTCAAAAAGAAAAAACACCGAAAAGAAGAGTCGAAAAAATCTGACGGAGAGATCACGAGTGAAGACGAGGACAGAGACAGAGATGAAGAACAGAAGAGCAGAAAGAAAAAGGAGAGGAAACACAAAAAGCATAAGAAAGCGAAGGAAGAGCTCAAAGAAGACGAAGAGTTAATACAAAGACTTGCGATGAAAATGAAATGAAAATCAATTAAATTCTGTTTCGATCTTATGTTTAGAGACAAACCAATCGACGCATTGAGTGCTGAGTGTTCTGTAAAACCCGAAGAAATACCGGATATTCCGGAAAATGAGTTTCTAATGAGAAAAGTGGAGACCGAGACCCGGGATAACGAAGAGAATCGGTATAATAGAGGCAGATATCGGGACAGAAGCTCTTCGGGACGTAAATTCAAAGGAAGGGGACATAAAGTGAGTGGACCTCAATTTATAGTAGGGATGTGCCGGTAGTGGCGCACTGGCTAGTGTTGTGTCTTATTCAACAAAGTTAAGCAGCACTGAGACCGGTTAGCGCTGAGAGGGAGACCACAATCGGGGCCCACTCCAGACCGAAAAATTTGTCGGTACTGTCAGAGCCTATTAGGCATTTGCAGAACAACAGCCTAAATGTGCTGAGCATTTGCCCGGGTTCAAAAATAGCCCGGACCAAATGAATGAATGTGCAAGGGAGTATACCCCCTGAATTTTTAAATTGGCAAATGCCCCTTGGTTTTGAGGCGAGTGCTAGACGCCCTCCCCCTCTATTTTTCGCGCGGCGTACAACGAAATGCGCCTTTGGCTAAATTTGGCATAAATTCAATAAAATTAGGGCCAAATTGTGCTTAATTTGGCTGAATTAGGTCGGAATTCGGTCAAAATCGGCCATTTTTGACTTGCGGCCATTGTGACGGCCCTCTTGTCTGCCATTTTACCCCTCCCTAACCCCCTATCTCGGCCGACCTTGTACACCCCGAGTACCCCTAGTTTATAGTA
The DNA here is from genome assembly GCA_034693305.1 of Eueremaeus valkanovi. Classification (NCBI taxonomy): domain Eukaryota; kingdom Metazoa; phylum Arthropoda; class Arachnida; order Sarcoptiformes; family Eremaeidae; genus Eueremaeus; species Eueremaeus valkanovi. The sequence continues at coordinate 5,828 of JAQIWA010002823.1, read as the reverse complement.
TTTAAACGATTGACTCATTTGTTTGGATGACTTACAGCGCTATCGAACGCCATCGCCTAATCATCACTACAGGTCCGGTAGTGAAGACCCTCCGCACTGGAAGAGTGCTCAACAAAACGTAATGACTCTCAAAGAAGTCATTTCTATTCAACAAAGGTTTATATGACTTATAACTTATAACTCAGACTAAATTGAATTCAGATTTTTATTGAAAATATTTTATTAGAAAACATGAAAATCGATACTCAGATCGAAATCGATTCGAAAGGAGAGCTTCTGATCGACAGAGGTTTGACCCAACAGTCCTAAACCAATAGTGTTTTTAAAATATTTTATTTTTAGATATGATTTCAATCGCAATATGAGTCGCGGTTTCGATATCGGCGACCGATTCCACAGTCAAAGAGAGAGTTCGGACAATGAGAACAGTGCTAATCGACAGACATATTCCAGGAAACGAGTCTTCACTGAAGAGCCGAATCCCAAACGCTTTAATAGAAGTCTGTCTCCGAAACACATCTCTAAACAGAGAGACGACGAGAACCGGAATAATGGCAGCTCTGATGTCACGAATCGGGAGTCAAAACAATATTCCGAACGAAAAGGACTCGAAAGACCTTTCATTAAATCCGAAGTTAAAGTATCTGAAGATTTGAACCCTAAGAGGAATAGAAGCGATACGTCTCGTGAGAAACGCCATTCGGAAGGACGTAATGATAAGCGAAGTGAAGAACGACCGTTGGATTTGACTGATATACCACTCCCTAAGTCTGAAGACAATAGGGTTTGAAATGAGTTTATCTCTAATTAAACACAAATTAATTGGAATTTTGTTAATATTTTAGAGGAATTCGAGTGAAGGACATGAGAACAGAAGCGAACGCACAGTTGATAGCGAACTGAGACATACGCACAGAGAGGACAGACATAAGAGAATTGAATCCAGAGATAGAGATAGAGAGTACGGATCGCACAGGAAGGTTAGCTCTCGTCGCAGAAGACATTCAACTGATTCCCAATGATTTGAATCGCAAACAAATCGATGAAAATATTAACCATTGAATCGATTGAACAAAATTGGAAACAATTTATTTGAATTGAATTTCTGTCGAATCGAGAAAATGAGACAAATATTCAAAACATTTTGTGCTAACAATGAAATCACTTTAATTTTTAATTTAAATTTCATTTAATTATTAAATCATATGTTTTGTCCGATTGAGTGCTTTTATAATTAATTTTCAATAAAATTCTTTTTATCGTAAGTACCGAATGGCCCGGTTTATACTTCAATCCAATTGTATGTCTGGTCATTTGCAGAAACCGACTGCGAAATTGGCCGCAATTGTACTGTACTGTACTGTACTGTACTGTACCGGGTCAAGTCATACCCCCAGAAAAAGAGTCATTTCTAAATCTTTGTGTACAAATTGACTCTTTTCCTGAGGGCTTGACTTTACCTAGTACAGTATCATGTTACAGTAATCGGAACTTCATAGTGATCCAGAGCAGGCATAACAGAAAGATTGAAATTGAACTCTGGATATGAGTTCAGCGAAAAGTTCTGAATAAAAGTTTAGAACAAATCACAAAAAACGATATGATTTGTGCATTCATTTGAACCAAAACTCTATTCTTATTATGAGTTCATTCAATAAATCATTGCTATTTTCACCTGTCTCACTATGCATTTATCATCATGTCATTTTGCTGAACCTGATCACTTTGCTATATAGTTACTATAAAGGCTGTCATCAATGTTCTCTAAAAATGATATAGGATATCTCAAACCTGGATCACTGCTTATTAGGATTTTATTCGCCACTACTGTTACAGTACAGTCAGTATTCACTCTAATGTGTGATACAGTCTGTCTGTATTTCTATTTCCAGTGCAATGTTGAACACGTTTTGTAGACTTAAAAGTAGTCAAACTCCTGTTCAGTTGACCTAATATTCTGTCCAACAATTGCCACAACTTTTGTGGATTTTGTTGAAAATTTAGTTTCAGTTAAATATAAAAATTATTATTATTTCGTATTTTGTAAGACTATATAAATATAATGAGAAGTCGAGTGAATCGCTCTCTAATGCCAATGCAGTCACTGTAGCGACGATTCAGTCAGTAGTCAGTCAGTCAGTAAGTCAGTCGACTCTTCACTGTCGAGCATAACATTGAATTCAATACAATTATAATACAATAATAACAATAATATTGATATTTAATGTTTGCTTAACTACTAATGGAAGCCATCAGTGATTGCAATCATATTCAACGAAATCAAAATAAAGCGACAATTAATGGAAATATCAATAATTGTTACGCAAAGACATTGAATGAGCAGAAGATGTCGACCGAAGACCAGTTCAATGCAGCCGTGAATGTCATCAAACGATTGCCAAAAAATGGTCTCTTTTTTAAGCTTTACTTTTGTTTGTCTTTCAGTTGTTATTCAATTAAATAATTATACGATTAATGGCTATTCGTATAAGTGTTGAACTAATCGGTTGACCTCTGCATCCGATACACTGTTTTGCAAATGTTTTATGATTTCCATTCAATTATTTGAATTTGTTTTTCAATTTGGCTTTAAATTCAATATTGTTTTCATATTATTTGCAATGAAGTGATCACTGAATATAGTCTTCAGTTTTATTGATTCCGAAATTTTTATAATATTTTATTTTTATTTTGTTTGAAATGATTTGACAAACAGTTTATATGACTTTAATTAATAATTATATATAAAGTAATATAAATATAATTTGTATACGAATTGGGATTTTCTTCTCGTTTTTCCTCAAATAAGCGAATAATTTGGGCATAAAATACATGAAAACCCGATTCAGTGGACATAAAATGTTTGTTTCAAATGAGATCATACGAACTGAACATATCATAGACTGACATGAGTTTAAGTACAAGTTTTTTTTGTTAACCACTGATCACTTGATCGCTGATCACTGATCACTGACAACTCGGGCTATTATTTCTGAATAGAACTATATTTTCATATTATAGTCAAATGGGAGTGAAATTCATTTCAGATTCGATGACATTAATAGCGGAAGACATTAGACATAAGAACTGATTTAACATAATTTGCATCGATTTCAGGCCCATTCCAACCGTCAGACGAGCTTAAGCTGAAGTTCTACGCCTTCTACAAACAGGCCACTGAAGGCCCGAACCAAACAAAAAAGCCGGCCTTTTATGACATTGTCAACCGATACAAATGGGACGCATGGAAGCGGTTGGGCCTTATGTCCAAACAGACGGCAATGGACTCCTATATCAGCGAATTGAAAAAGGTTTGCATCGACTCATCCACTCATTCAGCGCACTGTTGTCTGACTTGAGTTTATTCTGATTGAGGAACAGGTCGTCGAAACCATGTCTTTCAATGAATCGGTTTCCGAGTTTTACGAAGTTTTGGGTCCTTTCCATGAATTTCTGCCACAAGAGACCAATGGCTCGAATCAGATGTCGAGCGACAAACTCAACGGCGATATCGAAGAACTGGTCGAAAGTGAATGCAATCATCCAATCAGTAGGTCTTGTAATTGAGTTAATATAACTGATTCTCGCATTAAAACCCTTTTGTCTGCCGTTCAGTCAAAGTCGGAAAAAAGTCTTCGAGAAATCAATATAAAGGTGTGCTTTAGCTCTCTCTCAAAGTCTGTCTAAACCTCTATTGCTTTCCATTGTTTTATTCAATTCTTATTTCAATTCTGTTTATATATTCTGTATATTCTGTTGAATCTCTTAATTCACAAAATTATTGTCTATTCTGTTGTCAATCGAATAATCAAATACTGTCTGTCCGTTAACTCCCATAAAGTATTGGTTTTAGTCTTACTTTCAATTGTTTGCAAAACATTTATTTGTTTCGTTCGTCTTATCGTTTATTAAAACAATTTATTTAAAAAACAAACAAATGAATAGAATTGTGCGATAAGTGGGTTAAGAGTTATCCAGTAATTGAGTGCTTATCGAAAAATAACTATAAAAGCATTTATTAAACAAACTATAATTGAGTAGAGATTTGATAAAAATAATAATAATATTTGTTAACTGAACTGAACTGTTGTGTAAAGCCATTGATTACAGTCGAGAACTGACTTCTTATTGACTCAATTCTTAAATGTTTTATCAGATTTGAAGAGAGGCTACAATTGAGCCAAAACTCCATATTTTGGGTTAAAATAGCTTTAATAATGTTGTCTCACATGATGTGACTCAACATCAGATCAACTCAATATAAACCAAGAAAAGTCAGTTCCTATCGCACTGTACTAACTGTGCAGAATGAACAGAATGAACAAGGATCTTCTACTGAATCCAAAAATATAATTATACAATAATCAGAACAATTGATATCACTTTCATTCTGATCGCTCGAATGCCTAATCTTCTCAGTCTTTAAGAGTCTGTTTGCCTATAGTTTAGGAAACTTTAGGTATTATTTGCACTCTATTAGCACTGTTAGCATATTCTCCAAAATGTTATTCTATGCAGAGGTGATTCAATCGGCTCACAAGAATATATGCATTTCAGTCGATACAGTTGATCGCATGCTTGACCAGGGGTGCACTTTTGCCCCAAAGTTTAACACCTTTGTAGCCTGAAACATTTGACCACAGAAGTTTTACCAAGAATAACAATACCACGAAATATACTGTATAATCAAACCTGACTGATCATAATTGCAATAAGCAAGGTGATAAACATTAAGTCTAAATAAACTGATCGATTCGTACGCACTATTTGGACGACATATTAAAAGTTTATTTTTTAAGATTATTTAAGGAATAAAATTCTGAGAATATCTATAATATCTATGAATCGGATTAATTATCAATACATTGATTGCAATTATGATTTGTGTCAATGTTTAATAATACTGTATTAGTATATTTGTATAATAATATACTACAGTATTATTCGAGATGGTTGGCTACCTGGGTGGCACGCACTCGACCCTTTGCATTACAGTATAAGAATTGGTCAAAAATTAATTAAACTTTAGAACAAATTACAGTAAAATACACAACAATTGTAATAACACTCAGTTTTATTCCGTTATTTGATTTTAAGATTAATTTCGAATAAATAGTTTATAAAATATTTTTTATGAGAATCAAAGACTAAGACATGTCTACTGTATTGAGCCGTTCTGTGCATAAGACTGCAAAAGCATAGTTGGAATCGCTTTTATAGGCATATAAAGGGTTAATACTGTAGTCGTTCTAAATTGCAAATACTGTACAAACAATTGACAGCTATTTTCGTTCCAATAGTTTGTCTCAATATTTGAATTCATTTTACTTCCGATAAAATTAAAAATAACTAAATATTAATAAAAAATATTACAATTCATTAATAGTCTCAGACTTTGTGTTATTTCCTCAAATGAATAATTTCAGACTTGATTGATGAGTCTGTGCTGACTATTGTTTTCATTTGCTATCAATTCTTGTCTTTACTGCAAGTGTTTACCCAATCATTCAATTGTTCTTTTGTTTCGGACAACAAATCAAATAAATCTTTTGAACAAAACTTATAGAGAATTAAAGTAATTTTCAAATCCATAATAAGTAGGTTTTCATTATTCCAATATGAGTCCGGGTCAAATAACTGCTCTGATGTGTTATCATAGCTCACAGTTGAAAACCATTTGACTTCTTATTTAAATAATAATCGATTTCTAATCCTATGAATACGACATTGATTATACTAGGGATGGCCAATGGGGGGGTATAGCCAAAATACCCCCCTAGGTTTTGGAATGGCCATTTTGGAGTGGCCTATTTCCGATGAGTTTTCGA
>JAQIWA010002822.1:0-12127 GCA_034693305.1 Eueremaeus valkanovi | reverse complement strand
AGTTGTTCAGAGAAGCAGAAGAAATGGGACCAATTGGAGGGGTATTCCATTTGGCACTCGTGTTGAAGGACTGTCTTATGGAGAACCAGACCTTTGATATATTCACGGATTCTGTTTATACCAAACACAAGACATTCAATAATTTGGATCAACTCTCGCGAGGATTGGACTATGATTTGGACTATTTTGTTGTCTTTTCGTCCATCGCTTGTGGAGTCGGAAACGCCGGTCAATCCAACTATTCCTTCGGTAACTCTCTGTGCGAACGCATTTGCGAACAGAGAAGAAGCGATGGATTGCACGGACTGGCCATACAATACGGTCCAATCGGCGACGTAGGTGTTTGGGCTGATTTGGAACAGGGTATCCAGTTTTCATCGCTGGACAAACAGAGAATCAACTCTTGTTGTGATGTTTTGGACAAACTATTGACCGCTAAAGAGGCGATCATTACATCTGTTGTGAGTTTTCATAATTACATTTATAATGTCTTTATTCATATAAGAGTCACATAACTGTCCCCGTCTTTAATCATATAACTGATCCCGTCTTCAATCATTGGGTGATTACTTAAAATTTATTTAATTTCAGATCAAAGTTGAAAAAACTTCGGCTGAAGGCAATCGAGAGAAGCGAATGGTAAGGAAATTGTGGAGTGCTCTGGGTATTGATCCGGATAGTACACCGGATTACTTGACTCTGGGTGAAATTGGTATGGAATCAATGTTTGCAGTGGAACTACAGCAGGAATTGGAGAGGGAATGGAATGTAAAAATGACTACAAATAACGTCAAAAATATAACGGTTAAGATGCTTAAGCAGTACGAGGCCGGGGAGATCGGGGCTATAAAGACCTACATAGATGATGTGAAGAAGGCCCGGAGCATACTTATGAAGTATAAGTTCATAATTCCGGCCGAAACCCATACGAAACTGAATAGCATTACGACTGGAAAACCGATTTATTTTATGCCTCCGATTGAGATCACATTCTCAGTGCTGACAGAGTTTGCGGAGAAATTCAATCGACCGGTGATTGGACTGAATTGGACGCGAGATTTGGATCAGTTCTCGACAATGAAAGAGATTTCCAAATATTATTTGAATCTATTGGACAAACTGTCGCCGAATGGTAACTACGATGTGCTTGCTTACTTTGACGGCGCACTTGTAGCCGAGACATTGCTACGCAAAGGACGGGTAGACAAAGCGGTCATTATTGACATACTATCGGATCAACACTTCCGAGAGATCGCAATAGAAGACGATTTTATACTAAATTTTTTCCTCAAATTTCTGGCCAATAGTATACCCGAATCTATTAGAGACAAAGTGTTGCGCGAATTGAAAGGCGAAACCGACACGAAGTCAAAGGTCAAGCGCTTAACCAATGAGATGATTGAGTTTGTCGGCAAAGGTCTGATTGCAACTGATTTGGAGCCAATTGTGTTCAATGTTATCAAACGGTTCAGAATTCTTATCGATTATCGTTCGGCGAAACGAAAGAAAATAACAAAATTCAAGTATAATATCAGCAAAAAGTGGATTAAAATGACCGGAAAGTTGAATATAATCAGACCGTTCCGACTGAGCGAGGAGGGCGAGGATCTGGATGAGTCGCTCGATATAATACGGGACGTTTATTTTCTGCCGGATAAAAATGTAAGCTATTATAGTATAATACCTATAATTGACCTATAGTTGAATTATGAATTTATTCACACAATTGCTAACCTCTTGTGTCATATAAATAGTCTATCGCTTATCGATCGGCGAATAAAAAAAATAATTACTAATGAATTGATTTGATTTCATAGGACAACGTGGATAACATTACGATTGAAAATGCAGACGAAATTATTTTTGGCTATACCTCGGACTTAATCGAAAGCAAAATACTTGAGATTTTGAAATAAAAGCAATATTTTATGCTATGCTAACACTTATTGCGATTTTGTTTTCTGATTGAATTGTTTTGTAACCGAATAATCATCAAATGTTACCTGTGTCAAATAGATTAAGCCAGCATAATCTCCTGGTTATTATATTGACAAATAAAGGCACTCTTAAAGACAACTCTTAATTATTATTCAAATAAATGCGCTTTAATTATGAAATCTTAACATTTATGTACAGTGCTTGACATCTCAACAGTTGCACTCTTGAATTGCGCGCTCAAAATATACATTAAAATCAATATAAAGGGTCTTCAACAAGTCCCTACAGTTTGTTGCAGCGCGCGGCGGCTTTTTAGAGCTCTGATTGGCTGAATCACTCAATTTTTAATTAAAAATTTGAATATAATTTCATTCAGCCAATCAGAGCTCAAAAAGGTGCCGCGCGCCGCAACATAATCATCTTTGGTCCAATTGTGATATGTTGTGGTTGGTTTTGTTCTACTTGGTCATCCCTATATTTCATATAAACAACCCAATAATGTATCTTGAACCATTAAGGAGATGGAATTAATAAATATGTTCACTACATAACTATTAGAGATAGGCAATGGGGCCGACGACAGGGGTTTAGCCAAAAAATTTCCCCCCCGAAAAGTGCCCCATTTTCGAGTTTTTTCGCCAGAAGATCGAAAAACAGGGGGGGGTCAGCATCAGCCAAAAACCCCCTCTACCCCCATTGCCTATCTCTGATAACTAGCCATTGTTCAATTGCGTACATATAGTCTACAGTTTTATTTGCCAACAAAATGCAGATTTATCAGCAAAAGACCTTTTATTTTACATCTCTTAAATGGTTCAAGATACAATATTGGGTTGTTTATATAGAGTAGTTACTTCAACTTTGCAATGCAGGACATGTATGGGGCATAACATTGGCAACGATTTATTAGGAAAACCAATTTTTTAATTGAATTTTAATGCAAACAAATATTGAAAAATTAAAATAAAAAATATTGTATTTAAATGAAAACATTTTTCTTTAATATTTATTACAATTTATTCGATGAATAAAAACAAGAATTTAATAAACTTTTAAATATAGTCAACGAATATATGACTACTTTTTCTTGAGTCCGGCACCGGCCGATCCTTTAGAGCCAGATGCTACAGGTTTAGCGTGAATAGGCTTTCCCGTATCACTGGCCACCGTCTCGATAGATGATAACGATTCCCTGGATGTGCCTCTTCTGGGCTTCTTTTTAATATACTTAAACGGCTTCCTGTTCTGTCTCATATAGAAAAACATGGCGACCGCACCCCCGGCCACAACTACTAAGGCGGCCACAACGACGCCCACAATAATCATAGTACTGCCTCCGCCCCCTTCGCCGTCCGATGCTTCGCTTGCCTCAAAGGCTGCAGCACTTGCGGGGACAGGCTTACCACCTTGAGCATCTCCTGAGGGCGCAGTCGTGATCGGCTTCGTTGTCGGTGTCGTTGCCTTCGAAGGCGTATAATAATCAAAGTTTTTGACGAAAATTCTCGAGTCTTCGAGATTATTGACTGAATCGTACTTTGAAACCGAAAACAAGAGAAATGAATGAAAAGTTCAAAAATATTTTGTGACTGAAGTTCACTCACATCTTGACTGTCCATCAGATTCTCGATTTGTTTGACTTTCATATCGATCTGTGAAATGCTTTTAACAACTTTTGACTGCATTTCGCGTATATTTATAATTGCGATCAATAACAGAGACATTAATATTGACTTCATTTCTGTGTTTGCGATGACTATCGGTTCGGAAGCAAAAGCTATTCTGAAAAGGATTTATACGAATAGTCTATCTATTCATTCAATACTATTCAACGGCTTATTTAAAAATCCAATAATGATTGCCTCAAACGGTCAACAATACAGTAGAGAATTGAATAATAATTTAGATAATGTGGTCAAACAATAAGTCAATATACAGACTGTTCCATAAGTGCATACCCTATAGTACAGTATCTCTATAAAGGGCTGTCCACGAGTTGGTACAAATTATTGCTGAGCGCGACTGTAATTTCATTGTTGAGTCACTGAATAAAATTATGACTAAAGAGAAGGGTTTTAGTTAATAACAAGCACAAACGTTATTACCAGCGAGTTGACATTAGATCTATTGGTGATAATCTTGATAATATAGCCATTAGAAGATAATTGGGTCAATTGGTATCATAACATAGTATTTACAATGCATTAGCTGTACTAACAATGACATTCTTTGATATTTTCAAACAACTAAAAACTTTTACAACAAATAGTGGACAGACAGACACGTCCTCAATGACAAGATAGGCTACTCGTTAAAAACATAGAAAACAGGCTCTGATCATTGTTTTGCAAAAACATAACCTTGATATTTCTGTTATTTCTGATATTCTGCAATAAGTAATGGCACTGACAATTGCATTGATACTGATAATTGGTTACTTAAACTGTTCCAGGTACAACGAGATCCATTAGTATACACAGCAATATTATTAAAGTGACCGCTACTGGCGAACCAATAGTTAGGCTCACAGTCCACATACCCGGGTGCCGTTGTAGACTATCAATGTATTAAGAAAGTGGAAACAGATCAGGCTGCAAATTTGGTCAACTGTTCAGGTAATAATGTTGGGTTTGATTTAATGTAATTTGAAGAAAAAATTTGATCCATAACTCAAATGTCTTTATTTGAACTGTAAGTATCGAATCATATAAACCCTTCGATCAATTCTGATGCTAACAATGGGTCTTCGGAAGAGCTCAGATGCGTTTCCACCCCTAACCCAATTGACTAATAGATTGATCACTGACTCTAACAGACGGACTGATAGATAGACAGAGAGACCAATGGAAACCATAACAAATACAAACATCAATTCAACGACACTTTCATGTAATCCAAACGACGCAAACCAATGCTTTACAGACAGATGTATCGATTGGCGCACTAATATGAGGACAGTACAAACGGCCAGTAATAAGATTCGATGAATGGACTCGATTCCCATGTCTTCAAAGTTCAAAATATGTCTCATTATTCTGAACACCATTTGCCGAATCGGGAGCTTATTATAGACAACATTGCGATATGGAGTCAGACATACTGAGCACTGTCTGGTCTGATAGAACACAATCATTCTCTGCAGACATTGACCACATAAGTAGGCCTGTGTTCCGGTACAGCTACAGAAGTGGTTTTTGTATAGATAACGGCCCTCCATGGCCAAGTCCTCTTCGTTGATCATGCAAATTGGACACTGGGGCATCTCTTACCGATTTGGATGGTCTGTATCTAATGTGCGGGTTATAAGAACCACCCCCTACCATTCTATATTCAACTCAAAATCAGTTTAAAATTTTTTGATTTTTCTTTTTCTCTACAAAATCAGAAAGAATTCAAATTTTGAAAATAAAATTATTTCAGACAAAAATCAATAACATGCTCGAACTTTATTACCAGCTAGTATATATTAGACCTATCTGTGTTAATCTTGATAATATAGCCATTAGAAGATAATTGGATCAATTGGTATTCATAACTATAGTATTCAGCTGTGATAACACTGTTTTAACTGTAACAATAACAACATTGTTGATTTTCAATAAATGAGTATAATTTTCAAAATTTTGAAAATTCCACAACAATGGTGGACAGACGGACGGACAGACGGACAGCTTCTCAATAACATAAGCTATTATACTCGTAAGTCTTATTGTATTATTGATTATAATCAGAACTATTTTATTTGAACCTACTCCAGTCAATTAACTGGATCAAAATGCTCAAACCTAGCATGGTAAAATATTAATCAGTTCATAGTCTAGTATAAATCAAATCAATAAACTTCATGAAGAAAAATATGTCCGATATTTGTGTAAAAATTAACTCTAGAAACAGATAGTCCTTGGTTCAAACTTGAGCAGTCTCAATCTAATTAAGTGAAATTTGTCTCTATCCATATGAACAAGCAGGCTTTATAATTAAATATGTACAGTATTTCTATACTCTATTTATCTATCTATTAGTTCTTGATCTGAGTGTAAGCACATTATATTGAATGCATTTCCGTATTATATCTGGTTCTGTCGAGCAGTCAGTATTCATCTCGGACTCAGTCATTAAAATTTTATTAATATATCAAATATTGTATACAAAACAAAAATATTTTACAGAATATAAAACTAAATGTCATACTGACTGCAAAAGTGAAACCTAATTCAATGCATAGAATAATATATTTTTTTCCTTTTTATATTCCGTGACAAAGCATTCATTACTGAATACAGTACTGCAGTATATGTTGTAATGTTATAAATCAATTGTTAAACAGAGAATATGAAGCCAATAGAAAACTGATGATGACTTCGCTTAAAAAATGAATTTTTCAATCAAATGAAATACTTTTTCAAACAAAATAATATTAAAAGCCATTAATAGTCTATCAAAACAACGATTGGCAACAAATCAGAGAAAAACTTCTGAAAGAAAAATATTCTAAAAATTAATACTTTTTTAGTTTAGAATAAGTAAAATGTTTACTCGAATATTGAATTTAGTAATCATCTCATCCGTGGTCATATATGGTCAAGATGAAGCTGACCTGCTGCTGGATCCAGGTCACACACACGCTACAGAAGAGGCCACAACCGCTATATTGAGTCCACCGAAGAATATACAGATTTGCACGGATTTGAAGCCAGACTTTGTCAGCACACGAAGTGATAGATATAAGACACTGAAATGTACGGCAAAGATATGCAACGGCGCCGACACTGACGATGATATTAGCGAATCGGACAATACTATCGGCTTTAATAAACCGATATTCGACTGGGGCTGCCGTTTGGGCCATATATTGACCGCAAACGCAACGTGTGATTACGATAGGCAGTACTGCTGGCACTCTATTGACATCGATTTGAGGTACTTCTCGGACCAAATGCTCTTCAATGGCCTCAATGAGATCGAACTGTCCTGTACTGTAAACGATACGTTTGTCAACGATTCGGGTGCTTTTATAGGCTCTGCGACCGCAACTGATTTCAATTTTATTAAACGCTTCAAAGGTTTGTATAAATTGATTGTTTGCACAAAATTTATTCAATTAATTCCGCAATCAGTTTAAGTTTCATTGATATTTCACACAATTTATTTGCTACTGGTAACTCCCAACCCCCTCCGCCCAGCTCACTTAAACAATCCTGCTTATGTAATTAGGCCAAAAAATAAAATAAAATATTCCAGATTATTTTGTATGCACTATAATCTTATATAACTCAAGGATAAATAGAACCAGGGATGCTGATGTAATACTCAAATACCCCCTGGGTATATCAAATTTTAAACATATTTCCCTTAAAATGCATACATTTTATCGCAAATCAATCCGTTTTCAGTGGCTTTTGTTCCTTCTTCAAGGTTTGAATATTTGCCAAAAAATTAGCCTTGTTATGTTTTGTTATGTAAGTTAGCCTTGTTCCTATTGTTACAATAGACCTATTCAACGCAACAGGAATATTGAACAACACATGTATTCAAATGATCTTTATCTAAATTCAATTCACAAGCTATGAATTCCACACTATTTTAAATAATGATTTTTATATTCTTTATCTAATGTTAAGGCAAAGCAATTGACGAGAGCTGTGATAATGACCTCCAGTGCGGGGATCATATGTTTTGTCTGAATTCCAGAAAAATTGACGGAACTGTATGTCAGTGTTCGGTAGACTTCTTGACTGGTGTTCAATACGTACAGGTCTTGGATCAGAAGTACAACGAATTGATTTGCGCACCGCCTCTAATGATCAACGATTCCTGTCTTTACGACCAACAATGCCAGGCCATGGACTCGAACAGCATATGTGCGCACTCGGAGACAGATATAATAGACGACGAGGATGATAAGTGCCAGTGCGCTGAAGGTATGGCTTACTACGGGTCCAGCTGTCAGACTGCAGTTGCGACTGAAGTAACGACAAAACCGACGATCATTTGGTGGATATTCACCAACGAATACGGCGGCGACAGCTCTCGGGACGACTCATCGCAAAGGTTCTGGTGGTTGAGGACAGCATCTTATTTGATGGCACTGTTGGCCATATTTGTGCCGATTCTACTCATTCTAATAGCGATCTCAATCTTATGCTACAAACGAGTGTTGGCCAAGAGGGCAATGAGTGGCCAAACTATACCCAGGCCTAAGTTCCCGGCGCCTAAAATTATTATAAATGATTTTATCAAAAAAGAGAAAAGCGATGATAAATATGGTCTGGTCAAAAATGATCAGTTGAGCGGTCAGTAAATTGTTGCACAAGACGTACAATGAGTACAACTATTCTTCTAATCCTTACAGTAATTACAATAAAAAATATATTAATAATAATAATAATAATTAGCTATTAATTCAAAATTATATATTAATATACATTTGTATGCATTCAATACAGAACTGTATTCCTATCTGAAGGACAAAAATCTAATAAATTATTTAATTTCTATATTTTTCTTCGCAATCATTCTTATAGTTATAAATATAATAATTATTACTACTTATTCTGTTTAAGAAAAATCATTATTTAATTGCAATTCATTTTATTTGTCTGAATCTGTTTTTGGAAATTCATGTTTTTCTGTAAGAATTTGATTGATTCAAAATATCAATTAATATTATGTAAATAATTAACCCTTTCTTTCAGTCAATTCTTATCATTAGAATAATATTCTTAGACTTTCTTCGATTATATCTATTATTCTGTTTAATAATTATTATTATAATTCTGTTTAAAATTCTGTTTACGATTCATATCAAGCGATGAGAAAAAAATAGTCAAATAATTTGATTTAATGTTCAAAAAAAAGTTAATCTAAAAAAATATGAAACTATAGATCCAATTGAATATTGAATTTTTATTTAAGGAATAAATCAAATAAAATATTTAACAATTCTTTTATACATTTATTTATTTAATATTTTTTTATTCAATACTATTATTAATATTTGTATTTAGTTTTTAAGATTAAAATAATAAATAAGAGACAAATGACAGATAAGAATATTAATAACACTTTAATTAAATTTATGTATATTTCAGTAAACATTTAAAGTCTAATAATTATTATATATTTATTATTCCCGGCATTAGAACCAACACTTCAGCCAATCTGTGGCTTAAAGTATAGCAATAAATGTTTTAATAATAATATATATATTTTAATATACATTACAACTGACTGTTGGACTCTATTTTAGAATATTATATAAGCTTGATCATTTGCTCAGCTCATAATTATATAGAAAATCTTATACTTATCTGGATATAGAAGTATAAGATTTTCAAAATAATCAAATCCGTAATGAATTGCAAGTTTGAGAAAATTGATAAACATTTCAATAAATTCTGTAAATAGAGTCTAACAGTCAGTATTGGAATAAACATTAAATTCATAATCGATTGCAATATTAATAATAGGAATGATTTGCTTATATATTGTGTGAATGTAATCGAGTTTTAAATTTAGTTGAATTAAATACCGATTTAATTATAATATAGATATGTCTCGGATGAGTGAATCAGAAGAAAAAATCCAAAAACAAGTTTAATAAGAGATAATTGTCGTTCAGATTCAGAAAACTTGTCAACAGAGCTAAGCATTTGTTTTATTTCCCATAAAATTATTTATTTTTCTGTTTAATTAAATCTCTATTTGAATAATATTTGTCTAAATTTTTATACTATGAGTGAAATGAAAAAAAAACAATCGAAAAAAATCATTAAAATTAAAACAAAATTTTGCATAAGTTTTGGACAAAAAAAAGATAAAACAAAAAAAAAATTGAATACAAATCTAATTTACGCCAAAAAAAACTGTTTTTAAATAATTAAATAAAAACATTATTTATATTGATTTCAATCAAAACATTAGAAAAATGTTTGAAAAATCAAATCAAAGATAACTATTGGAAAAAAATTTCGACCAAAAGCAGAAAAAGGCATAAAATTTATTAAACAAATAATAAATTAATAATTAATTAAATATTTAATTATAAGAAAAATATATAATAATTGAAACAAAACTCCGGATAACTGTCCGAACATTTTATTTCATGTCAGACTCGGCTTCGATTTGTTTCTTAATCTTCAGTAAAATATTTGTAAACCATTGGTCGAGCCGTGAGATCGAGTCGTAGTCTTTGATCGCTTCGGTGAAGCCCTCGCCGTCGTTCTCCTCGAGTCTCTCCAACAGATGTTTCAATAGTTTGCATTCACGGGTATCAGCGAATTGTGGATACATTTCCTCATACCGTTTCAGAGCTAACTGTGCATTCAAGTGGTCGATACACATGTGACACAACGCCGCCCGAAAGTAGTAGTCTTTTGCCGAATACTTCAGTAGAGGTGACTCTATTGAGGAGTTGGCCACAGATTCGTATATATCGATCGCCTGTTCCCCACCAATACATGAATACAAGAATAGAACAGAAATATTAATAAAACAAATAATTGAGAAAAATATAAATCAAATGAAAAACAATTATAAAGTTTTGGATAAAAAAAAGTTCAAAAAGTCTTAAACAGAATAAAGTGCTGAACAGTTTGGCCATACCTTCTGGAACTGATCCAATTGAGCCGAATAGCGGGCAACGATAAGTAGACAGCGGTTGGCAGCGCTGTTCGACTCCTCGCCCTTATAATAGTCGGCCGCCTGTTCGTAGTGGACGACCGCCTTCTCGATGTCCACGCATTCGGTTTCGTAGATCTCGGCGACAGTCATGTGATGTTTGGCCGCAATCGTGAACCGACCCATATCTGTGTAGATCTCTATGGCCTTCATCAGACAGTTGATGGCCTCCTGCGGGTCCGCCTTCTTATAGCAGTTCCCGGCGTCACAATAGGCCGTTCCCGCGTCGTGTTTGTTCCCATTCTTCCAGTGCAGGGCCGCCGCCTCACAGAACGCACTGCCGGCCGCTGTAACGGACAGACAGTTTTGCAAAACATATAACAAAATAATTGAATAAAAAAAATCAAATAAAAAGAGATTTTCAACAAAAAAAAAACTAAAGAAAATGATTAATAAAAAAAAAATAATTAAATTGATATCCGTTTACGAAAAAAAAACACAAAAAATAGTCAAACAAACAGTGAATAAGTAATGGAAACAAAAAAAATACGAATAAATAAAAAGTGAACTAAAAATCAATAATCAGATCCGAAATCACATACCGTTCCACTTCTTAGCCATTTTAAAGCTGTTGGCGGCCCTCACGTACAGCTCAATGGCCTCGTCCTGACGGGAGGAACCGCCGCTATATTATTGAATAAAAATAAGTAAATAAACAAAAAACAAAAAAATAAGACCAAAAACAACGAAAAAGTGGGCGAAAAGGGAACAGAAGAGAGAGTAAGACAATGAGATAACAGACCCCAAGAGTCCGCCTAAGAATCCTTGCGATTTCAACTTCTTCTGCGCTTCGGCCACATATTGGTTGCCTTTGGCTTCGCTGTCGGCCATCAGTATTGTCTGTATTGTCTTCCGGAAGCGATGTTTTGATTCAAGTATTAATTGATTTAATTATTGAATCGTTTAATCACTTAATTGTTATTTGTTTTCATTTGTCGTTCAATGCGTTCATTACTGTTGTCTATGACATCATCAGCACTGCTCAGTCGGTCAGACGGTGTGCGCATGCGTTCAATCGGATGTTCAATACAAGCGATAATGCGGTCATAGAGTGCACTACAGTATTCAAATTGTTTAAGCATAACATCTCTGAATTTTAGCAATTAGGTAGCGGTATGCTGGCTAGTGCAGTTGTTAGAGCGATCGTTCTCCAGTCGAAGGGCTGGGGTTCGAGACCTCGAAGCAATTGCCAATGCCTTTTGCATTTTTATTTATTTTTTTTTCTTCAAAAAGTAACCCTTTTATTGTCATATTATACAAGTATGGATATGAGCGAGCAAAAATTTAAAAATTGAACATCCTATAAGTTAAAATACTCCAGTTTATCTACCGAATAAGAAAACTAGCAACTTAAACAATTGTTCCAGACTACAGGGTGTTTCAAAAGGCAGAACAAATAACCGAGTATAGTGCGGGGAGAGCATAGACCTCTAACAACTAAAAGATGCTCTTTTGTATGCTCTTTTTAAGTTAGAGGTCTATGCCCTCCTCGCACTATACTCGGTTATTTGTT